>JARKIC010001902.1:0-89250 GCA_029378375.1 Mycena olivaceomarginata
ATTGGCGTAGTTCGCTGTTCCCCTCTCATTTGCTGTGGTGTTCCGTGTGGTAGTGGTTGTCAGCGCCGTCAGCATCATCTGCAACGAATAGTGCGGCACTGAACGTATCAGCGTCAATTGTCGCGCATGATGGACAGTGTTCATCCCAATTCAAATGATCATACTATTGTACAGAGTATCACTTCACTTCACTTCACTCTCTTTATAAAATTAAGCCCTGTCCGTCTGAAGCCTTTATCCCCTTTTAACTACGGGTGTCGATCCGAAGCCGTTAACCTCCGCTTCGGCATATCTGCTTCGACATCTTTGGAAGCGTCCCCAAATCAGCTTCGAATCGTTGGGTGCGCCCGGAAATAGCCGGAAATGAGCGCTAATATTTCTCCGATCATTCCCATCCACTCCCTTGGATTTACTTCCGCCCCTTTTCGCCCGCCCAAGCGGCGGCCATCAATCACTTTCGCGGAAGCGCCGTCAAATGAATGCCAATATTTCCCCGATCATTTTCCATCCAAATTCCTGGTTTTTCCCCTGCACAAGTACGAGGCATCAGTCTAATTAGCTTCTACCCCAGATCTGCAGCTTCCGTGTCCCGGTGCTATTTTGCGCCTCACTTCTAGCAGTGATTTTAAAATCTGTCCCTGAGCTGTGTCGATTAAACTCTGTGTTCCTGCGCTTTAACGCCTCACTCCGACCAGGCTATGTCGTCATACTGCAAACATCATGAAGCTGTTCATTGCTGTGCTGTGCAGCTACGATTTTACACGTACCATGGTCACAACTGCACTACCTTGACTCACTCTATCTACCACCTTGCATTTTTGCCTGTCAGTTATACCATGGAAAGTGACAATGAATTATCGCCGTGTGTGTTAACATGTTCCTCTGCATTCGCTACTAATGTCCGAAGACGCGACATACTTGATCCCGACCAGATTGAACACCTTACTATGAATATCAACGGCAGCGTAGGCGCACAGCACAGCGAACTCGACGCGCCAGCGAGGACAACAGCGCCCAGGACCTCCGAAGAAAACAGGACACTGAGGCAAGGAGAGTCGCCCGTGCTTCCCCTAGATGTGTCGGAGCGAAATGCTGTTCGCCATCAAAACACGGCGGCTCGGAGATTGGCTCGCAGAAGGCTTGATGATGAGCCAAATGCACCGAATTCGGATTTAGCAATCATTCCTTGGTGGGATCATGTTTGCAGCACTGAACTCTTCGGAAACACCTCAACCACTGGTTTGCGCTGGAACCGAAAATGTGACAAATGCGGCATCGAGGTCAGATTTTGGACTCGACAATTGCCAACATTTATTCACATACACAGGGATTGACAAAGGAACGACTCCACAATAAATGCTTTGTCTGTGGTCCTAACGGCAGTCATTATCAACCCACTTCTTCCGGAGTATCCCGCTGAATGGGAATGTTTTATCAACGACAGAAAGACTGCAGGTCTATCACGTAAACTGAAACCAATCTCTTCACATGACTGCGATCGCCGTGCACGATGGAGACTTCATGAAATTTGGCCCCCGGAATCTCTGCCGTCACTCTGAATGGTGGCCGAACCTACCACCGAATTCTGTCCGCACGCGAGGGCCAGCACGCCATTCGCTGGTTCATCCATGACCCCTCAGCTTTTTTTGAACAGGGCAATAAGTTTCAAATTCCTCGGGACTGGATAGATGCCACGCTAGCAGGCCTGGATCGGGTTAATCCTTTTATAAAGGAACTCAACATCTCCAAGCATCGAGTGCAGTGATACCATAGCATTACACATTGAAGAATCTGACATGAACACCAGAGAAATTGCAGCTATAATTTCCCTTGCACCTGCCTCCCCGCCGTCGCGCCGGAAACTGGTGATTCAGCGAAAGGGAAATGATAAACCGATCTATCTCGATATTCTCTCTCCTTTTGTGGAGCCGCTGCACTATCTTCTACTTTTGCCTGAAGGGACACTGGGTTGGTCTCCATCACGTCAGACACAGGACAAGAAGAAGTTTAGCCAAGCAAGATGGTATCGTACCAGATTTTTCATGAATGCCGAACAAATGTCCACATTTTCGCGACTCACAGGTAATTTCAGTTTCATGAAATTATCAATGCTAAATATGTGCAGGTGAATGGTTGGTTGATGCATGGAGTGCAGTAGAGGAGGCCCGTCTCACTTACATCCGCAATAATCAACATTCTGATCCTGAAGAGGAAGAGTTCATTGGAACAGGCGATGAGGAACCAGTTGATGATGTGCGCTTGCCGTCTACTTTTGTTCACTCCCCAGCATGGTCAGCAGCAAATATCTCGGACTGTCTTGCACTACGAAAGGCACTTGGCCCGGTGACACTTTTCATCACGTTCACCACTAATCCCCGGTGGCCAGAAATTACATCCAAACTAAAGCCTGGCCAAACTGCAAATGACCGGGCCCGATCTTATTGTCCGTGTTTTTCAACAGTATCTTTCACTACTCATGAAGGATATCCGGGAGGTCTTTGGACCAATTCTCTACTATATTCGCGTCACGGAGTTTCAAAAGCGTGGTCTGCCTCATGAACACATTGCAGTTGCACTCAAGAATGTCCCAAAAACTCCCACTGAAATCGACAAATTTCTCAGTGCTGAGCTTCCCGTAACTCTGGTCCCCTTCGGGAAGCTGTTACTCGACACATGACTCACATTCATGATCCTTCGAAGTCATATCATCGTTGTGGCTGGCCCAAACAATGCCAGTATGGGTTCCCAAAAGCATTGAAACACAAATCATCTTTTAATGATCGTGGTTGGTAATTCCCCGTACTCAATATCCCCACGTGTTGAATTATTTCCAGGATATTTCGAGCATAAACGACAGAAAGAAGAGGACGCTTTCATTGTTTCTCACATTCCCTGGCTGGTCCTTAAGTATGATTGCCACATCAATGTGGAGTTCTCCACAGGTGTTCAGCTCTTTCAATATCTTTTCAAATACTTCTTCAAACCATTGGATTATGCAAGCTGGAAAGTTACCATTGAGCATCCTCCAGAAGGTGTCCCTCCATCAATAGGAAATCGGAGGCCTGTCGACGAAATCCGTGACTACGAGAGAGGTAGATTACCTTTCCAGTATCGAGGCTGCAACACGGCTGGCTTCTTTTCACATCACTCAAAAGAATCCAGGTGTGAAGCGGCTGCCGATTCACTTGCCTGGCAAACAATACGGTCAGATGTCACGCAAGGATGGCTCTCAATCGGAAGCTACTCTACTGATTCGATACTTGACGCGTCCTCGGCACGCAGACCTCGACAACCTGACATATGTTGAATTTGGCTCAAAATGTCGCCTCGAAAAACACGACCCTAACAAAGACATGCATCCCTTGGAGATCCTTGAAGATTTGTATCCAGATCGGCCACAAATGCGCATTCGCTTCTATAAGCCTGGCCATCTCGGTGTCTGTCGTATCCAGATGGTTTATCCCCGCCATGGCGATGTTTTTTACCTCCGTGCACTCCTTCTGCATCGGAGCGCGCGGGATTGGATTGATCTTCGCACTGTCGAAGGAGTAACTTATAGGTCTTACCAGGAAGCTGCGCGAGCCATGGGCCTCTTTGATAACCGGGATGAGGGCATCATGGCCTTCGAGGAACTTCTGGAGTTTGGAGCACCTCCAACTCAACTGCGATGGATCTTTGCTGTGCTTGCTGTAGAAGGAAGTCCCGCTTTGATCATTTGGGAAACTCACGAAGATTTGCTTGGCGCTGACATTCGTGATCGACTGCTCCGAGTAACAGAATCACCACCTCCAATGCTAATCAGAAACGAGCTCCTACTGGCACTCCAGACCCTCCTGCAAGGGTTGGGAAAATCACTTGCAGAAATTGGTCTTCCAGAACCGACAGAACGCGAGCAAGAGGTTAATGCTGAACGACTGCGCTGGAACGGAGATCCAACTAATCTCTGTGGTTTTAGAGACGGACTGACACCTGAACAGGTCAGATTCTTGGTTCTATTGATTTTGCATCTTAGCTCAAAGAAGTATAGTTCACAATCTACAATCGAATTATGTATCTAACCACGATTGAAAATCCTCCGCCAGTCCACATCGATGGGAGAGCCGGTCGGGGAAAGACATACGTTCTTTATCCCATAATTGGTGCATTACGAAAATCTGGTGAAATAGTTTTGCTCTCTGCCTCCTCTGCTTTTGCTGCAAAAAATTATCCGGGTGGACGAACAACACACTACCTCTACAGCATTCCGGTGGATGAATACAATCCGTATCTCGAGTCAAGTGTAGGCCCAAGAAGTGATCGCGCAAAACTATTGTTAGCTGCCAAATGCCATGTTATCGACGAAGTTGGCGGCCTCCATTTTAAGGCCTTCGATTGCGCCGACCGTCTTATGCGATCCCTTACAGGTTATTCTGACCGTGTATGGGGTGGCCGAATGCTTATAACTGTTGGCGATTTTCGACAGGTATGTGATACATTGTTTTTCCGGATTTAATTTCATCAACTTCCCAGGTTGCTCCTGTTGTTCGTTTTGGAGGACGGACAGCGATCTGCAACGCTTCCATAAGAACGCAACCAGTTTTCCGACAGTTTGAGATCTTAACACTAGAAGCCTCCATACGTCAACAAAACGACCCAGCTTTCTCCAACTTTTCTCGATGCCATCGGCGACGATTATCAGAATGAAACGGTCGAGCTTGGACGATTGAATCACACAAGATCTGTTCAGGATCTCATCGACTTTGTCTTCCCCACCCAGTGTTGTCTTTGATCCCACTCTCTGCATCACGCGTGCAATTCTCAGTCCATTCAATTGCTTTTGTGGATGAGTTCAACCTGACGATACTCAGTAATGTTCCTGGGCCTTCACACCTGCTATAATAGCAAAGATTCAATTGAAGAAGATCTACAAGGCTCCAATGACGCAGTCTATGAGGACCCCGAGTTCCTAAATTCTCTACAAGAACCAGGAATTCCACCTCACGAATTGATCCTCAAAGTCGGTGCTATCTGCAGATTCACAAGAAACTTCGATGCGTCCCGTGGCCTAACTAAAAACACTCGCGTCATAGTTCGCAACACGTTACGACACAGTGTTGAGGTTGAAAACATATCTGCTGTAGTGGCTGGCAGAGTTGTGGAACCGGTATGACTCCTCCCATTGTTCGATTTCAAATCTAAATAGTGCACCAATAGGTCCGGCTACACTTGCCACGAATTGATTGTCACTTTCAACCCATTGGTTTCAATTTTGTGGTTCACCGAAAGCAAATACCACTAGCTTTGTGCTATGCAACCACATTCAATGGATGTCAAGGTCTCACGGTACAAAAACTGGGACTTGATTTGCGGAGATCGGTTTTTTCGCATGGCCAACTGTATTCAGCCATGACCCGTGTTCCGGACTCTGAGAACGTACTTATTTTGAAGAACGAAGATGATCAATCAACATCGACCACTAATATCGTCTGGAAGGAGTTGCTGCTTTAATGTATTTTCTTTTCAATACACTGCATTTTTCAATTTGGGTAAATTCTTGCTTTGAACTTAAATGTACAATGTCCACAAGTGGGAGCCGGCGCGAAGCGCCGGCGAGCGCTTGTACTGTTCCACGAAATCCTTTCTAATGAATTGGCAGGAACCCACCCTCCATAACGGGGATCTTATGAGAATAAAGCCGGTAAGGCCGATAAACGGCATGGCCCGCTACCTGTTCTTGAGGTTTAGACTGATTTCGGAGTCAATGTGCGCCAAAAATCATTTTATTAGCTTGCAGTAATACTACGCATGAAACTATGGAACAAGCGACTGATATGTGGGTGGAGCGACGAGTGAACAAGCAATGAATTTTTCTTTCCGCATTCACCCCGGACCGATTATACATCGATCTTTCATCTGTAATTCAGCAGTGTTGTGTAGTCAACCAGTTTACTGATTTTATAGGTCTGTTAATGCTTCTCAGACCTCAGGAGATTTGATCTGATGATGTTTAAAATGATTAACCTTCAAGGATTCATCTTGTCATTAATCCAGCTTTATTGATTCAGAGTGTTCACTTGAAGGCTGTTTTAACCCTCCATCTTGTCAATTCAACTCAACTTAATCTACAAGGGAAAGTGCAAGTCAAGCTGCTGAAATCTTTGATGCTCTGCTGTTGATAGACTTGAACCAGTCCCAGAGTCACGAGATCTCAAAGACAGTCATTTGATCACTGCGCCGGAGGGACTGGAAGATAATCACCGGCGGCTTAGTGACACGCAGATTGCCGAGAACGAATTTTTGACTTCGTCAAAATTTCAGATAGTCGTTTGCAAACATATTTTCTGCCATAAATCTGAGTAGGCAATTTTCCTGGGACCCGTTTAGGTTCCAACTTCCAGGTCTACGCAAAATCAAATGCAATTCTTCTCCTTATATGGCAACTGATCATCTGACATCGGGAAACTGCCGTCTGCCTCAAACCCAGAATCATTGAAATTTCAAAGAGCTTTTCTCGATTGTGGATTATCAACCCGGCATTTGCCACTGTCCCCTCCCTCAAAATCGTCGAAAAAAACAATTCTCAATCATGGATTACCAACCCGGTGTTTGCAGCCGTCCCCTCCCTTGAAATCGTCGAAAAAAGCAATTCTCGATCATGGATTATCAATCCGGTTTCACCTGCTACTCGCAACTAGCCAAGAAGCAGAAGGTAGGGCAGACTATCAACAGACAGACACTACTTCAATATCAACCAATCTTGCACAAATGGCGGCAGTTTCAATGAAACGGGGGCAGTTACACAGAAGGTGGGGGCTGAGCTAATTGTGTGGATGGTTACACTGAAGGTGCCAGTTTCACTTCTATTCAACAAGTCTTTAGTCCTGGGGGCCTAAAGCGCTGCTACAGGAGACAAGTTGGAGTAGGTTGAACGGCGGCTCTTATATCAATGCAGTGGTAGTCTTTTCGACGACTGATATCTTTCACAAATCTAGAGTCTACTATACTGCCTGTATATCTGGGGGATAGTTTACTGGCTAATACAGAGTACACAGCTGGCTTTTATACATTTTAGAGAGGAGTAAAGGAGATAGAGAGAATGAATAGGAACAATAAAGGGTGGGAGCCTGAGTAGTGAATGACCAATGGCGTAGAAGGTGTTCTCAACCATGAGTATTATGATCTGCTACTGGGGCTGGTCCACATGTATTTCTCTAGCACGCCATAAGGCATGCTTAGTTGTCTTGGTTTCCATCTTTCTGACTGATCAAGTCAGTCTTAGTCAAGTCCTATTCAACCTCTGTATCAAGTCCCACACTTCACAAGCTCAGGGGAACTCATAGTAAATATGAAGCGGCTTGACAATATCTAGCAGTGTGATACTGACTGACTAGTATAGTGACCAGCGAAATATAGTGCAGCGCTATTCTGTAGTGTCAATCCTCATCAATCATATCAGTCATCCTTGATGCGAGGCTTGCATCTTTCTAACAGTCAGATCCGCCCGAGTAACCACAGTGATGGTTAACTCAGTAACATGTCTTCATCCCAATCTAATCAGTTGGTCGTCTACCCAAAATCAAGCGGCGCGATATCTCAGCCAGCCCTAATGTGGTTGTACCAATTCTGACTTTGTATATCTTTAATGATCATCAGACTATTCAGAGACCGTTGAAGCAGCAAGTAAATAATTCTGAGTAGTTCCCTGATGTTTCACCTCTAGTGCATAAGATAATGGTTTACCACCACCGTCTGTAACGCAGTGTAGAATATCATAGTCAGGACGCAACAGCCTTTTGGGCTGCCTTGTCAAGTCTACGCAATCCTTTATAGTTGATTTGTTACACTGACTTTCGGCCATCAATAGTGTAGCCTACCACCTCAGGGCGGGTAATCTAATGCCTTACTTCTGCCCACTCATAGGTTCAAAATGAAATAAAAACTGGTGTTTTCATGCATGTTTTGGTACACACCCTATCACCGGGTATCTTCCGGGCACTACCATGAAGCCTGTGGTTGTAGCCATAGCTGCAGGAACAGCACCTGCAATGACCCAGCTCCCCGTGGACCCCACACCTGTCTTCTCCACCACTCCGTCCCTCAAGGAGTTTATGTACCACTGAAAGGTGAGCTCAGTGTCTACAGCTGGAGTACTACTGATGATGTGGACTGACAAGTGGAATGCAGCAGTACAAGCCACAACCACTAACTGAATCCACATCCTTGTTCCCCCTGGTTGCACAAGCTTAGATGTGCTGACAAGTATTCATGCATTTTAGACTTCTTCACAAAATTGTTAAGGAGTAGAAAGGGACACAGATACATCTGTTCAACTGATTGAAGCCTTTAATCAAGCACTCGGAACGAGAGCACTTGACTAATGGCATGCAAGACTGTTGTGGTGGGATTAAGACCCTCTCTTGGCATAGCAACCGAGTGCGTCAATCCAACACCAATCCCAAATATATTGTTTGAGGTCCCTTTTGACCATTTCATAATCCCAAATAATAAGCCTTCCCAGGCTGCTGTAGTGGTGCCGTGTTCTCAATTCAAATCCCAAATCCCTTCACATTTTAATCACGATCCCAAATCACTGCATTTTGACAGTTCCTCGAGCCAAGCCTGGACCCCATTAGCCGAGTGTTGGTGAGGTCTGCACGAGGTCAGTCTAGGGGCCTCGCCGAACCTAAGCGAATCTGCCGAGCTCCAGACCAACCTCACACGGACCTCGCCAATGCTCGGTTAATGTGTGTTGTGAGGTCTCCGAGTGTGCTACACACCACTTGTCGCCTCATGGCCCCTGCGGACCATCTGCACTATGACGGAACGAGCTTCGATGTACACGATGGATCTTCCTAAACGGGATTCTATGTTACCGGAAGCAGCTTCCGAGTGAGACCAACACTCCCCCCACCATTCACATTGTCTCCTCCGCCACTCGAACTCACTCCCACACCATCGTCAGCCAGATATGACTGCTCCCCAGGACTGGACTCTCAACTCCTTCCTATGATGCGTGGGTGGTGAGCAACCCTCCATATATGCATCTCCAACGAACAAGACCAGCACTCCCCTTACCACATGGATCACGCACATCACTACTTGGCGTCCAGTAATCATTGACAGGATACGACCGGTCCCCTCCTGTGGCGCGACACATGGACAACCTCCCCTATTTTCCGTTTCCAGATGATCTCTTGCACTGGATGGACCTAGCCTGTGCCTGACACCGGCCCATCAGACAAGGCAGAGGATATCCTGACACTGCCCGTCCCCCACTTCACCCCCACACATCAACTAGCCAAGGGAGACTACCCTTCTCTCCTCCTTCCTGAACATCTGAGCACCTACCAACGTGACCACCAGGCGGTGCCTGAAGCTCCAAACATATTCCGAGGTCATTTGGCCTCACTGTGCCTCGCGTGCACCCAAAGACGATTGGTCTCCTCAGCAGAGGTGCTGAGTCTCCTGCCGTATATGCACCCTGAAACACCTTGTGATGTTCCCTGCCCCCTGGAGACACCTTTGACCCGCTGATTTGTGTGCTCAGGACCTACGTTAGAAACATGAACTAATCAACCACTTGTTGGTTACACGGTGTAGAAACAGTGCTATGACTGCTGGAAACAGCCGATGAACCATCCAAGCGATCTTAGATACACGTTTCCAAGATCCCGACGAGTTTACAGCCCCTAGTACAGGGCCTTGTAAAGGTTGTAGGAGGAGGGTCCAGATCTCAGAAACTGAGATTGGAGCAAAGTGCGAGTAATACACGTTTCAAGACACATGGAGACAGAGTTTCCAGGCAAGATTTAGATACAAGGCTTCTCAGCAGATATGTAGAGGACGTTATGAAGGCCCAACTAGCTAGTTTATAGTCCAGTGGACTCAGGTGATTGCATGTTTCTCAACAGGCAATTGCGTTTCCAGAGCTTTCCCCGAAGGTACTTTCCAGACCCCCGCACTCAGCTACGTTTCCAGAGCTTTCCCTTGAAGGTACTTTCTAGACCCCGCATACAGATACGTTTCTAGAGCTTTCCCCGAAGGTACTTTCTAGACCCCCGCACCAGATACGTTTCCAGAGCTTTCCCTGAAGGTACTTTCCAGACCCCGCACTCAGACGTGTTTCTAGAGCTTTCCCAAACCGGTACTTTCTGAACCCCGCTTCCACACAAGTTTATAGTCAAGTAGACTCAAAGCAAACAAGTTTATAGTCAAGTAGACTCAAAGTTTATAGTCGGATAGACTCAAAGTTTCCCAGTCCCTTTAACCGAATCCAAGAGAGTCCAACTGAATCCAACACAGTCAACAGAGTCTAACAATTCCAGGCCAAGGCCCAAGTGCGTTTCCAGAACGATATATGATTCAGAAACAAAGAAGATCTCAATACAATGCTACTCTATAAGAGTGCGCTCGATTGAGGGGACACAGATCCACACCCAGGTGCAAGCTTACTGCATGGTGGAACAACAATACTGCCCAGATCACACCCTGGCAGGTGGATACTGGTCAGATTGTGCCCAAGCGTAGACAGAAACGGCTGCTAGCGGTGGGGGGATCCTGTGTCCATCGTCGAAAACACCTCCAGATACTTATACAGATGCCAAGACCACACTTACAAACCCAAAACATAATCCCAGTGAGTCAATTGTCCGTTTATCCGTCTCTTTAACCGTGTTTCCGTCGGTTGTTCTTCCGAGAATCGCCTCCCATTGGTTCCCAAGAGCGAGCACACCATGTTCCCTTGACAATTACATAGCAGAAACCTGTCAACAACACCCCTGGATTACTCAGAGGGTGCGCAGATCACTGATAGATCAGCACTGCACTTGCTCGACATGTTTCTGTCTTCTGCTCAACTCTCCCCTCTGTTTCCAATGCAGAACTTGATAGTACTCCTTTGTAGCTTTCAGGAGATACCCATTTCTGAGGAACTTCCCAAAAGGGTTCTTGGAAAAGAGCCTGTGAACGTTTCTGGAGTTGTGATCCGGACCTTCAAATAGCCGATAACCTGTTTCGGTGTATCCGCATTTGATAGAAACCGGCTACCCCAGTACCTGACTCCCACTCGTGACCTAACACGACCTCTAGACGTCTCAAAACAACACAATACATTGCCCAACTCCCATTCCCTTGACCCGTTTCCATTGTTTAAGTGGATGTTGGAAACAAGTCAAACGAAGTTCCTTGACTTGTTAATTGGCTGCACATTCCCCTACAGTTTTCAGGGTGAGACTTGCCAATGGATGTTCTAATGCCTTAGAGCATCCACCCGTTTCTCTGTGGTTCGCCCAACAGCTACCAGGACCAGTACTGTTATATAGAAACAACAGTTTACAGTAATAAGTCTGATCAGAAACACGCAAATGATGTGTATCTAACCATGGCCCATTTACTGGCTTATCACCCGCATGGCACCTCTGGAAACGTGGGAAGTTGTCGAGGAGGTATAAAAGGGACCGCATTTAGTAGGAGTAGTCAGTACCTTCTGGCCTGCAGAAGTAGCTTCCGAGGTGTTTTCCCCCACTTACTGTACCACTCTCACTCAATCTAAAGGGGTACTCCCAGCCTTCCCCGACCTCGTACCTCTTGTGCACCCTTCTCCTTGCCCCTCAGCGGAGACAGGCCACACTTCTTACATTCACTCGTTCATCAGTGCCTCACCTCCCACACCTCCATCAGCAGGGTCCCTCCTCACCGGACCCGGTGCCACATTACCAGGCTTCCTCGATTAGGATCACCATTCTCGCGAGCACTACTCTGTAGAAGACAGGCCCAGAGAAGCCACCACATTCAAATTGCCATCCATAGCAAACAAGACCGATTATCTCGCCGCCGACTGAACGACGTCGGTGTCATCATCTGTGCGACACTCATCGCATCTCCAGCACTGGTTCTAAGGGAAGAGCGCACCAAAGAAAGCAGACAGGGCAAACACATTTAGGGTTTCCAGTACACTCATATGGGGAATCAGGTCTAGTAATTCACATCTCCTCTATTGTTTTCACTGACAAACAGGTCCGCCACGCTCATCCACACCTAGGAGACGAACGGTCTCCAAAAATCACTGTTTACATTACACACCGACCGCTCACACAAGGCTGATTCATGCACCCCGGATTCATTGCCCCTCACTGACCCTTCTTGCAATATCATAAACACCTTCACACGATCGACAGTCAGATTGAGCATGCTGACAAGGCAAGCCTTGGGTGACTGGGTAGTTGGCTGATACGCCAAACCGTCCATTGTGAGGGGAAGTGGTGAGAAGCCAAACAAGACCTTGTGGAGTGTGGAACCGAGGAAGATGTGTAGGGAGGAATGGAAGAAGCAAGTGGTGGTGCAAACCAAACCAGCTCAAAGTATGTTCGCCTGCATTGCTGTGGAGTGTGCTGAAGCTAACTCTTGTATTTCCAGGGCGGTCAAAGACACGAGGAGGCTCCATAGTCGAAGAAGTCATCCTCGCTCGCAAGCATGTCAATGCGCTTTTCCAAAGCATGACCATACTCCGAGATGCTCTCGGCGATCCAGATTTGACTGCCCATGTTCTCCTGTTCGCAGAGAGCTGGGTTCGAAAATGCTGAGGCGGCATGGAGGAGGGAGCAACAGAAGGTACAATGCCTGGAGCAGCAGCTTGGCATTACCAATGCCACCCTGATTTAGAAGCTTCGCCACAGCGACTACTATGTGACACGCATGAACACGAAAGTAATGAAGGAAAGGCTTCATCAGAGGCTGCACAAACATAAGTTCAAGCTGGATCTGATCGAGCGGTTGTTCTGCGGCTCGAGAAGTGGTGTGTAGTTTTCACTTGCTGCTGTATGATGTCTCTAATAATCTGTGTCACAGAGAACTAAAAGAACGACCACACTGGCACAGCGATCAAGCGCTGGGAGCCGACTAGCAGCAACACGGTCAAGGAGTATAACAAACTATGTGCTAACATTGTGTCGCTGATCTGGAGCAAGAAGGCCCCCACAGGCACGGTGGCACTGAGTCCCATTCCCACCAAAGATATTTTCTGGTTGGACGTCAATGACGCGATCTGGCAAGACATGGGCCTAGACAAGGACAGAGCGCCTGCAGCATGGCTCATCGACGATTAAGTGTGGGCTGGAATCCACACAATGCTGCAGAAGGACCGAAGAAGCCCCGCGACCGAAGCGAGAACACAGACACCTGCAGATTTGGTTCGCCACGGAGTGGGAGGTGGTATCGGAGATGATGAAGATTTGTCAAGGTTTTTCTCTCAGTGCGTGATGTAGTGGGGCTTATTGACTTATATTCATTCTCGGGCACAGGTACAGTGCAGTAGCAGCTACAACTGAGGTGCGAAGAGTTGCTGGAGCTGTGCGTTCTGTGGAAGAAATCACTGGACTCACTGACCTACGACGGAGATCTGCTGCTGTGGGGTCCAATACAGGAGGAAATACTCGACTGCCAGATTTCGGGTGTGTGACGGTTTCATATGGAAATGGGCAGGACTCGAATGAGGAGGGGAATTCGGATGATGATGAGAGGGCAGGCTCAGACGATGAGGAGGAGGAGAGTGGGGATGAGTTGCTGTCTGTATTGGAGGCAGTCAAGCGCATGGATAATCACAGGCAGGGCAGGGATGTCGAGGAGGCTCAGTGGGCCTCTGATGACATTGTATTTACTTGACTAGTAGACTTGTACTTGGACACCCTTGGAATAGGACCACCATTCAGGTGCGATCTGGTGTCTGGCCTCTCCGTGGCCCAAGGGACTAGCACCCTTTGGGGGAAGCAAACAGACACACTTGTAGATAATTTCTTTAGATTCGGAGACTAGGTTGCCACTGAGGAGTGCCACCGAACAATCATTGGGAACAATGTGGTGATGCTCGCCACCCTTGGCACAACACTTTGATGGGCGGATACCAAATGGAGAAAATGAAGTGGGGGGTGGGGGTATAAAGCTGGACCAAGGGTGCGTCGCTCTTCACCCTTCTCCTCCGTACACATGTCTCACCAAACCACTTTACATTACTTTTTCACCACTATCACCTTTTCCCCCTTGCACCTCAGCCATGCGCCTCATACCGCACCACCCTCCAATGGCGCACTTCAGCAGATGGTTCTGACCGACTTCTTCCAATGAGCAGCTGCGGTGGCAAGAGTGTGTGCAGGTGAAAGTGTGTACTACATGTTGCTTCTACCATATTCCACTTCTAACTGGCTTGCAGCGAAAATCAAGAATGGACCTCCTGCCACTTCAACTGCTCCTAGTTCACCGGCTGTCCCGACTCCGGGCTTAGAATGTGTGTAATACATGCGAAATTTATATTCTTTCTGTAACTGATTTCTTGTTTTTCATTTAGCGCATGTGCGTGGGTTGCTTGCCAAGGAAAACACAACATGGCGAACATAGACAAGATGCGCTAGACAGACCCAGACTTCGGGGACGTGAACTGGGGGTTGGATCAGACGTTTGGGGAGGTGTTGGAGTGGTTGGAGTCCTACTTAGATAAACACGAGGAGGCAAAGAAGGCGACAGAGAGGTACCTGTGGGCATACGAGCGAGCGCAGAAGCGGATTCGGATCAAGTAGTCATCACCCTCTGTATAAAATAGCATGTGTCCATCTGTCCAAAGCTTTTTAAACTCCGTTTTTGGCACATCTGCTCCGAATCTTTGGAGACACCCGCAAATGAGCACTAACATTTCCCCGATGATTTTCCATCCGCTCATGTGCTTAGTTATAGCACAGCGACGGCCCACCATGTCTTTTTGAACTCCCCCTTTTGCCAGACCCTTCATGAATCACTGGCCTCACTGCTTCATTAGTCTTTCACGGCAAAATTTTGCTCTTAGGAGCTTAGAAAGGGGATGCGAGGCCATGAAGTGGCTGAGGGGCAGCTTGTCGTATTTAATATTGAGTTCAGTCTAACCATTTGTACACAAGCTATACAGTATTTGATTTTATGCGCAACCGACTTGGCGAAAAAATTGGAGCCGCCAGATAGCCTGGACCGTCGACCCGAGAATCAGCCCCATCAACTATCGCTATCACTGTGTCAATCACGGCAACACAGCTCTTTCCTCTTGCTTCTCTAACTCCATGTCGATGTCGCCAACTTGGTTGGGGCGGGTGGTGGAGGGCATGGGTGGGATGGGATGGGGGCCATGTAAATAATACAAAGAGATAATCTACAAAGTAAAATAAAGGTTGATTTGGATGGAAACCAGAGAATTGGAAGGACGGGGCAAGCGGGTTGATGAGACGGGTCTTGGGAAACCCAACTCTAAAAATCAAGTACTCGTTGTATTTAATATCGGGTTCGGTATAACATTTTGTATACAAGCTCTACAATATTTGAGTTCACTCACAACTGACTTTGCACCAAAATTTGGGGCCCACTGGATAGCCTGGACCACCTATCCAAGAATCAGCCCAATCAAGTATTGCGATCATTGTGGCACTAGCGGCAGTATGGCTTTTCCTTCTTGCTTCTCTACCACCATGTCGCCAACTCGGTTTCAGTGATATCAGCTCGGCAGATTAATCCTGCCCCCAAATCGCTGTGAGGGCCTAATTAAATCCTGACCCCAATTTTTGGGGCCGCTATTTTCTCGATTAATCTTGTAATTAATCTTGGAGTAGTACAAGCTGTATGTATGTAGGATTAATCTAGACACCCCAACCATCTCTGTGATTAAATCTCGGAGCAACATAGATTAACCCATGGTGGGTACATAGAATTAATCTCAACAATGTAACCAGCCATGAGATTAAATCTCAAAAGCCACCAAATAATCTGTACCATCAGTGACCAGATTAGATCCTCCAAGGGGCGTGTTTAATCCTGAAATGTGATTAAACATCAATCTTCTGCCGATTAATCTGGAGTCGCAGGGATTAATCAGGTTTGAGCTCCCCGACATTGAGTTACTTACCACTAAATAATTTGGTATTGATTTAATTGTCGATTAATCTGGGTGTTGGTTATTAAGAGGAAATCATAATCAGGGCCACTGGGCAGAAGAAATGATTCAAAGACAAACTCACTTTGTTGAAAATGACCACTGTGAAAAACACGTCATTATAGCCTTTGTAGGCGATATAAGCTGCACTAGCGGTTCGTGGCCGGCTTTGCCGGGCCGCTCTCTGCTTGGCTAACAGAAGACATCAACGTAAAAGGAGATTGCCGGCGGAGTTTAAAGGCTTTGGACAGCCGTAATTTTATAAAGAGGAAGATGAGCTGCGAGAAAGGTGGGTATGCTGGTGTTAGATAGCGAAACAGGTGGATGGAATGGACCCCCCTTATCCAAGCTTATGCCACCCGTATGCCACCCATATTTTCTGCAGGAATAGCAACAGGTGAGTCAGAGATTTCCAGTCAAGTTGTTGTGTCTTCTTGAGAAGTTCAAGGGTGGTTTCAGGGACAGGACACAGGCTAGGAATTGAAAATGTAGGAGTAGATGAGGAACGGAAGGAAGCAAGAAGGACACAGCAGCTGCCATTCAAACTCCGAATGACAATGAACAAACAATGGAAGAACCACAAATATTTACAAACAAGTCTGCTTCTCTTTGCTCCACCATCTTCCCTGCAAGATTTCTCTTCAAATATCACTTTACTTCAACACCCAATTTTGCCCGGTCAAATGGCTTACCAGGTGTCTCCCCCATTTTCAATCTGTTCAAGTGGCCACCCATCCTCAAAAACTTGATTCTTTTCTCTGTGATTCTCCTTGGTGGCAAGGTGGCAACTGGCTTCTCTTGAGCCCTCAAGAGTGAGTCTATTCTCTGAAAACCGCTTTCACTCTGTCAACACTTAGATTGCACCTGTAGGTGGCAAATGGAGATGCAAGCGCCACTTGCTTGCATCATGTCTTTGTATGTAATGTCATTCTATGTCACATTTGGGATTATTCCTCAATTAATCGTGGTGGGCTTAAGTTTAACCCAGAATTTATCTGCACCATACCTTCAAATAATCGGGGTAGGATTAATCTGCCGTATAATGTTAGAATTAATTGGTGCATTAGGATTAATTGGGGCAGAATTATTGAATAGGTAATGCAACTGGTGTTATCTCAAGATTAATCGCGAGTGCACGCTGATTAATCGGCAGCCAGATAATCGGACCTGCCTGTGATTCATCGCATCTAGGATTAATCTACCATCTGGGTTAAAATATATTGTATTGCACATATGTGATAGGATTAAAGTAGGATTAAACCTCAAAATAGCGGCCCCAAGAATTGGGGCCCAGATTTAATCAGGCCTTACCCAAAATTGGGGCCATGATTAATCGTAGCTGCTTCATATGTTGTGGCTCCAGAGGCAGCACTTGAGAATTTCATGAGATTTTAGTCTAAGTGAACCTCTGGAGGCCCAAAAGGGTACACACAATTCCGTTTGAAGGGTCCAAAATATTGAGAAAACCAATGGCTCGTGGGAAAAACTTTGAAGGTGTTGTTTTTGGGCTTCTTTGAGGTGCCGGATCTGATTCCAGGCTCAGATTTATCTGTAAAAGGCTGGTTACGGCTCTATAAAAAAAGCGGCCTTCAATTATCCCCTACTGTAGTCTGAACTCCAGGCTTATCCGTTGGCACTCTTCATGCTTCAGCCGCCCTCGTCACCTCAGAACCCGGAATCTGCTCTGTGCTGACAAGTCTATTGGATCCGAGTACAGTACGGTGCTAGCCGTTTGGTGTCCCTGAGAAGTTGCAAAAAAAAAAAAAAAAAAAAAAAACCTGGGGCTGTTAGAAAAGATCCGTTTATCTGTTGGGAAGTAAACTTGGGTGAACTAACTGGTTGAGAACTGTGGTAGTTAGGTGAGCGGACATGATGGATTTACAGTGCATGGGGGTACAGTGTCTGTAGGTGGTCTGCAGGCGGTCTGTAGGAACGTAAGCGTGACTGTACTGGTCTGCAGGTCTGTATTGGTCTGTGTCAGATATCCAGGTCTGATGCGAATGGGCCAGGTCTGTAACCACCAAAAGGCCATTCCTGATGTGATAACACACACTCTCTGTTACTACCATGGATTGAGAGCCCCCTGAGTCTCCAGATCAGTTATGAACCATATGGCCAGCTGACCAATGGCCATCAGATAGCTGTCATATTGGATGAATTTGTCTGCAATTCTGTTAAGGCTCCAATCATTTAGTTTTCATGTAGTCATCCTGGTAAATTAAATGGAAATGATTTCTAAACTGTTTAAACTGTTTCAGCAACAGCATGGTTTAAGTTTAAACCACATCGTCTCCAACGATAGGTATGGTTTAAAACCATTCTGGTTCAAACCACCCCTTGGAAGCCATATAGAAAGCAGATTAAGCCATGGTGGTTTAAACTGGTTTAAACTGTGATGGTTTAGACCATTTGTAGGTCCAACTGGGATGGTTTAAACCAGTTTAAACCATGTTGGTTTAAACCATTTGTAGGTCCAACTGCAGTGGTTTAAACCAGTTTAAACTGTGATGGTTTAAAACCATTTGTAGGTCCAACTGCAGTGGTTTAAACCGATTTAAACTGTGATGGTTTAAACCATCTGTAGGTCCAACTGCAGTGGTTTAAAAAAATTTAAACCGTGATGGTTTAAACCATTTTTAGGTCCAGCTGCGGTGGTTTAAAATGGTTTAAACTGTGGTGGTTTAAACCAAAGTGTTTTTTTAATCACAGAACACAAACAGAACCCTGTCCTTGTTACCACCATCCACACCAAAGTAGAGAGAGATCAGGAGAGCTTACTGGTGTCGATTCTGAGGGTGGCTTGTGATGCGGAGGCTCCATATTCCAGAAGAACAACAACATAGTCGGAGAAATATCAAGATGATCTGTTGGCTGGCAGAGTGATTTCAAGGTCTATCTTTTGGAGATAGTACCTGGTTTGGGTTAAACCCAGGCCAATTGTTTTCAAGACATGCAGGCTGTCCTTTGCACTGCCGTGAGCCATGTACGTGCCACGGCCATCCTTCGTACAAAGCACATCCAACACAGCCAGGCACTCAGAGAACACAAAAATGCCCGCAGTAATGTGGTTCATGGTCAGGAGAAGAAGAACACACGTGCAGTGCAGAAAATCAAGGATGTCCAACCAAAATCCAAAGTTATGTACACAAGTATCGGCAGGCTCATACTGCATTGATTGCACTTGGATGCAATCCACAAGACCCCAAGTTTGGGTTTCTGAAGTTGAGGTAATGTTTGCCGCGACTCAAAAAGTTGAGTCGCGACTTCAAAAGTCGACTTGAATACAGATTTGACTCGACTCGACTTGACTCGGTAGGTCCAAGTCAACTCAAGTCAACTCAAGTCGACTCCAGAGTGTATTTTTACAGCAAGGTATTTTTGGGGGTTCTAGCTTCATTTGCAAGCGGTTTCACGAAAAATCACAGAAACATGACAGACGTCACCCGGGTGTCACGCGTTCAGGTCACGGTCAATCAAAATTCAAGAAATTGCTGTTTTTGTGCTGTAAACGACCCAGGACACCTTTGGGGGATTCGGGGCATCAAGTCGACTTGAAGTCACTCGAGTCGACTTGGAAGTCAACCCGAGTCACAGCACCGACTCGGCTCGACTCGACTTAAGTTGGCTGCGACTTCGACTTCAAATGGCTTGAAGTCGGAAGTCGCGGCAACATTACAGCTAATGTCGGAACCTAAGGCGCGAACGAAAAATTTCCATTTTGGGAACTTTTTCGTTGCGCCAACCGATTCCCTCATATCTCTCTGAGTTTTGGTCAGATTACCCTCGAAGCCTATACCATTATTTCAGAATAATTCATGCACAATTAGTGATGTCGAGGAAATCGCGAAAATGTATTTAATCTTGCCATTTGGCACCTGAGGCATTGTTTCTGTTGAACACCACCTCGGAGGGTAGGCACTTGTTCAAACACACTAAATTTTTGGGACGGAAGACTTACATGCATTATAAAGAGGGTGATGTCGCCAGAACTATAATTTATTTCTCCATTGAGGCACTATTGACTCGGAAGTAATTGTTTGATCAAAATTGTTGAACTTCACATAACTTCCACCTCAGAGGGTGGGCACTTGTTCAAACACGCTGAATTTTTGGGACGGAAGACTTACATGCATTATAAAGAGGGTGATGTCGCCAGAATTATAATTTTCTTCTCCATTGAGGCAATATTAACTCGAAAGTAATCGTTTGATCAAAATTGTTGAACTTCAGATAACTTCTTCAATCATCCCCCAAATTGGAACTTGGAACAACACAGGAAATCGTGCTGCACGAAAGAATGAGACGTGGCCAAGTGACTGTCTGCTGGCGAATGATGTGACCGAAGTGACAACCAATGATGGGTGCGTGACGTGACACGCTCTAATTGAAGTTTGACTATGCGTGTTTTTGGACATTTCGAGGATGGTGCTTCGAGGGAGACGCTCAATGCGATGTCCTGTGTTGTTTCAAGTCCCAATTTGGTGGATGATTGAAGAAGTTATCTGAAGTTGAACAATTTTGATTGAACGATTACTTCCGAGTCAATAGTGGCTCAATGGAAATTATAATTCTGGAGACATCACCCTCTTTAAAGTCTTCCGTCCCAAAAATTCAGCGTGTTTGAACAAGTGCCCACCCTCTGAGGTGGAAGTTATGTGAAGTTCAACAATTTTGATCAAACAATTACTTCCGAGTCAATAGTGCCTCAATGGAGAAATAAATTATAATTCTGGCGACATCACCCTCTTTATAATGCATGTAAGTCTTCCGTCCCGAAAATTTAGTATGTTTGAACAAGTGCCCACCCTCTGAGGTAGTGTTCAATAGAAACAATGCCTCAGGTGCCAAATGGCAAGATAAAATACATTTTCACGATTTCCTCGACATCACTAATTGCGCATGAATTATTCTGAAAGAATGGTATAGGTTTCAAGGTAATCTGACCAAAACTCAGAGAGATATGAGGGAATCAGTTGGTGCGACGAAAAAGTTCCCAAAATGGAAATTTTTCGTTCGCGCCTTAGGTTCCGACATTAGCTGTAAGTTGAGCGATGAAGATCTTTACACCAAAAATGTAGATCAGTCACATAGTCTGGATAATGGAGGGAAGGTTGAAGATTGGATTTGGCAACAGGGCTATCATGAAAATTTGTCTGAAGTGGAGGAAGCTGAATATGTCCCAGATTGTGAGTCAAGTTGTCTCATGGATTGTTTCAGAACTCATTATTATACAGCAGCATGAGTGCAATGGCACCGTGCTCATGTGGATATGGAACAATGGCTAGAAGTAGAAATCCTTGCACAAGAGTTCTGCCGTGCAATTCAAGGATTCAACAAAACGGAGACCATCTGGACTGCTCTTGCTCATGACCATCAAGAAGATCCAGGAAAGAAGGCTTATGCATTGAAGAAGGCAAACATGTATCAGGAAATGGGGAAAGATGCACAGGAAAATTTTGCAAAAGTCAGTGGCACTTGGCTGAGAGCTAGTTAGTCTTGCTCAACACATCAAATCTGAGCGCGCAGATCAGAAAATTGATTGGGATGCTAGCATAGCTGGGAAAAACTGAATGTAATAAACTATTCCAATTGCTGTATTCCATTTCTTCTTGTAAGAACAATGGACAGGCTAAAAATGGTTTTAACTGACCTTGGTTCCACTACAGAACAGCAGACAGCCTACAAATGGTTTAAACCACCACGGTTTAAACCGGTTCAAACCACCACAGTTGGACCTACAAATGGTTTAACATCACAGCTTAACCGGTTCAAACCACCACAGTTGGACTACAAATGGTTTAAAACCATCATGGTTTAAACCAGTTCAAACCACCACAGTGGGACCTACAAATGGTTTAAACCATCACAGTTTAAACCAGTTCAAACCACCATGGCTTACCCTGTTTTCTATATGGCTTCCACAGGGGTGGTTTGAACCAGAAATGGTTTAAACCAGGCTATCGTTGGAGACGATGTGGTTTTAAACTCAAACCACCCCACAGTACACTGTTTATAAACAGTATTTTTGGGGGCAGCTGTCCTCAAAGCTGCTGCATCTATTATATTGTCTCTGGATTGCCTCTGTCCTTCCAGTATTGCCCATGGTGACTTCTAGGTATGAAAATATCACTTACCTGCACCCTATGGTCACCACACATCACAATTGAAAAGGCTGGAAGCCAAGTTGAAACCTTCAAAGAATTTGAACACAATGGTTCACGGGATTTCTGGGGTGGGAATGGTTCAACTCGTTAGTGAGTTTATATAGTTACAAGAGCACGGGTGACAGACCTGGTATTGGGGCACCCGGGCATTTATTCAAATCCTGCTCGAGTTGCAACATACTATAATGTACTTCACTACATTACGACGTCATCTCACAAGGGCTAATGCTGGCCTGAGCAGTTAGCTAAGAGGGATATAATGTGTCTCGAACCATTAGAAGGGCGCTGGACAACAATCCTGGTAAAGGGTTGAAGTGGGAAGTCGCTAATGGAGCAAATCGCGGAAAGTGCCTTACCATCCCGGAAACGGATTCGGGCTACTGCACATCCCTGACTAAGGACGTATTACGAGGGAACATCCTTCTGAACCAGAGGGATCATTGTTGGGCATCATCTGACGTCTCTAGAACTGCCAAGAGAGGACTGGACTTGGTCGATCTACCAATTGACTAAGAAACTGTACTCGGGTACTAGGAAGCGGCGGCTATCACGATTTTCAGACAAATCACTTAAGCGGTTCAAGGGCGGAACCATTTGAGCGTGCGGTTACCAAGGAGGGTAGCGGAGTGCTGACGAGGAGGTCAGCTAAAAGTTGACATATCAACAATATTCCATCACAATCGTTCTAAGCGATGTAGATCTTGACTCATCGCTAAGCTCGGCTCATTGATGTTTCTTATAAATCTCTCTCAATTTTACTAATCGCTTGATATCTGACAGGAGTTCATCGGCTAGCTGCCATACCACTAGTCATATACCCTGAACCCTATTGCTCGTTTGTATCAGTCTCGTTTATATTTTAGAATCCTGTAGAGGAACACCAGTGAATCTCACCCCACCTGTTGGACGCGAAGTTACTAGACTTCACGCTTAACCGGTAGAGTAGTCATTCATTCGGAGACACCCAGAAGCTATACCAAGTTTCGTTTGTTTTCCCCTGTTTGAATATTATCTGTGTTGGATTTGGATCTTTATAAACGACGCATGGACATATTGGATAAACGGAACGGATGCGTGGAATATAAGGAAATGGATCAGACTTGACAATTGGTTGTAATCTCGCAAGGATTAGCAATCGCGGATACTATTTGGAATCGGAATTCATAAGAATCACTTGCTTTACACATCGGAGTATTATCTCCAAACCTAGACCCACCTCATACAAAACCGTTGAACATAAAATCTCGTCTGTCTATCACGATTGTGCCTAGAACGGATTCGAGCAAGTTTTATCTATACGACTTGTAGACCTGTAAAGTCTTGCTTCTCAAAGAGAACTAAAGTTCAAATTGCCACAATCTATACTGGATTGGAACCCCGAACTTGCACGAGGACTATAGTGTTTGAGTTGTTGTAGTTGCATTATCGAACCGCGTATTCATTTACAAGGTTTGTGTTGTGGTTATTTCACCACCAGCCCCATAGTCAGCGTTTCAACGGTGGGATGCTTTGCACCCCACCACTTCGGTTGAATATCGGAGGACGCCGGAGGATTGATAGCGGAGTTTAAAATGGCTTCGAACAGACAGACACACATAATTTTCATAAAGGGGTGAATCTGAGATACCTTGCAGTTCAGAATAGAGGAGGAGCAAATCATGTTGTTTGAATTTGAGGCTGCCGAATGCCAGCTTTGATGGTGCCTCGATCCCGAACCATCAATCAGTTGAACAATTTCCATATTTGGAGTACACTCCAGCCATCGAGTGTTACGTGGTGAGCACTGGTCAGTACTGGCATATGAATGGATCGAAAGAGACAATACAGTGATGGAAAGACATTCTTGAGTGGAATGCTTGTTCAGATTAGCTGGCATTACTCTGTGAGTTCTGAGGATTTCCCTAACCATTTAACCGTTTAAAAAACAGTTTCCAAACCATTTAAGCCCTCATTCAATTTAAATGGAAACGAAAACGGTTAAAACTGTGTATAAACATTTATACACGGAAACAGTTGGAGCCAGCTTCCTGGTGGTGGTGGCACTTGGAGTTTGTCGGGTTGAAAGACAATCCAAATTAAAGAATGTATGAAGCCTCTCGGATAAGTTTGAGTCACTGATATAATGTACTAGCGGTTGTTGTTACGCTCAACCTCCAACTTAAAGCTAAGTGAAACATTCAAAACTGAGTGAGAACGAGGCAAAACTGTCTGTGAATATTATGTCAGCCCATTCTCCAGTGCGTAAACTATAGGCTCGTGACCAACCGCGTTCGCCAAGCACGTGGCTGCGCTTATCACGGTTGGCGAAGCGGCTGGGATAACTGGTCGTGATTTGGCTGATGCCGCCAAATGAGGTTTCGGACTTAGTATTTTCAACCTCCCGAACCTTCAGAAAAAGTGTAAAAAGTTGTATAGTCAAAGAGAGTCGAATGAAACAAACTTGTTTCCCATTTTGGCCAAACATAAACCGTGCTCTATCAATTCAAAATGAAATATGGAGCAACTTTCTCTATATAACTTGGGTCTTTCCGCCTCATTGTTCTGAAGGTACGGAAAGGCAGGAAGGGGCTCAAAAGTACAAGTCCGAAACCACATTTGGCGCCATCTGCCAAATCAGCAACCAAATGTTCCAGTCGTTCCCACAGCACCGATCTTCTTGCCCTCATGATCGGTGCGTGGGAACAGACTGGTCGCGAGTCTACGTAAACTACCCCAGTTTGATCGAAGTTTATGATGATATTCGGGGGAATATCATGTTCTTTGATGGTGCGTGCCATGCGGAAGAAGGATTTCTCACACATGGAAGAAGGATCCATCTTTCAATGGTGTGTCAAAGATTTGAGGCGCCATATCAATGATTGTCACAATGACACTGGGGGCAATCACTGATGCATATGAGCTTCATATGCGTAAAAACGCATATGGTTTGCACTTAATGTACAATGCACAAAGTCTCTTTGACTTTCAAAGGCTGCCTTTGGCACATGCTTTGTTCCCCCATACAGGAGCACAAAGCATGCAACAAAGCTGCTGTCAAAGGCAGCTTTGTGGCATTTGTTTTGCCTGTAGACCATATGCATTTGACACATATGGTTTTCATATGCATTGCTTTTTGCCCCCAGTGTGAAAAGGGCGTGAACAGTTACGAGCGTCACTGGAGGTCCAGCATTTCAACGGCCAGTCACTCGCTCCGTGATAGTGTCCACAACGTTGGGATGCTGAGACTGAGAAACGGATCAGTGCCAAGATGACACCTGTCGAAGTTGTCCCCTCTTACCAAAATGCCACGTCGACCATTGGGATGGTACACAAATGAATTGATGGCTAATAGATTGGTTGGTCGACACTTGGGCTGTTCCAGTGTGACAGCATAAAAAATAGTATTAGGCCAACTGCCTGTGTTGAAGCGTTGTTTTATGTCTCAAGTTGAGCATCTAGGACACCGAACCTCGTGTGTCCCTGCTCGTGCATCTCCATTTTCAAGAGTATTGGCTCCTGGCGCACTAGGCGGCACAGTAGGCGGGAGAAGACAATTTGACACAAGTTACGAGTCAAAGTTGATGCAGAAGGAATGGAATGGAATGCCGGATGGAAATCCAACATGCCAGTTGAAACACGCTCCGAGAAATGGGAGAACGTGAATAGCAAACGAGCCAATACAATTCCTCAACCCAAGGAAATGTCATGCCAAAGAACAAAAGATGGAAACGACACTGTGTATTCGGACGTGGGGAGTCGAACCCCAATTGCCAACTTGTGTTGGGGGCCGATTACCATGACACGGAATCTGACTGTGTGGCGTGCACAACGTCCGAGGTGTTTTCTAGTCTTTGCAAACAACAAACCTCCCCAAGACCACCCAAGCATCGAACAATGAGACAAAAGAACGTCTCCAACTCGAACACGGGGAGATGCTGATGACGAGTTCCGAGTTGACTAGATCAGTCCAATCTCGGAGCACCAGCGACATTGAACACAGGGGAACTCTTGATTGAATCTGGTTGTGTGCCGTGCACTGTGAGGTCTCCGAGCGTGCTACGCACTGCTCGTCGCCTCATGGCTCCTGCGAACCATCAGCATGAGTAACGGGACGAGCTCGGACGTACGCAACAGATCTTCCTAAACGGGATTCCATGTTACCGGAAGCAGCTTCCGAGCGAGACCAATGTTCTTCCCACCATCCGCATTGTCTCCCCCGCCATTAGAGCTCGCTCCTGCACTATCACCACCCACGGGTTCTCAACGCTTTCCTACGACGCGACCTTCTGCATACACCTCCAACGAACCGGCGCTCCTCATACCACATGGACTGTGTTCGTCGCTACTCGGTGTCCACCAACAGGATACGACCGGTCCCCTGGCACGTGGACAACCTTCCCTTGTTTCCGCTCCCGGATGCTCTCCCACACCGGACGGACCTACCGCGTGCCTGACACTGACCCATCGGACGAGGCAGAGGATATCCCGACACAGCCCTTCCCCCACTTCACATGACACATCAACTAGCCGAGGGGAGACCATCCGTCTCTCCCCCTTCCTGAGCACTCGAGCACCCGCCGACGCAACTACCAGGCCGTGCCTGGAGCTCCAGACGTATCTGTTCTCCTGCCATATATGCACCCCAAAACGCCTCATGACGGCCCCCTGCCCACTGGAAACACCTGCGACCCGCATGGCACCTCTGGAAACGTGGGAAGTCATCGAGGAGGTATAAAAGGGAGCACATTTGGTAGGAGTAGTCAGTACCTTCCAGCCTGCAGAAGTAGCTTTCAGGGCGTTTTTGCCCATGTTCTGTACCACTCTCACTCAATCTAAAGGGGTACTCCCAGCCTTCCCCGACCTTGTACCTCTTGTGCACCCTCCTCCTCGCCCACTGCCGGAGGCAGGCCACACATCTCACATTCACTCGTTCCTCGGCGTCTCACCTCTCACACCTCCATCAGCAGGGTCCCTCCTCACCGGACCCGGTGTCACAATCCCAGGCTTCCTCGATTAGGATCACCGTTCTCACGAGCTTCGCTCTGTAGAAAACAGGCCCGGAGAGAAGCCATCAAATACAAATCGCCGTCCATAGCCAACGAGACCGACCGTCTCGCCGTCGACCGAACGATGTCGGTGTCATCGTCTGTGCGACACACATTGCATCTCCAGTGCTGGTTCTAAGGGGAAGAGTGCACAAAGGAAAGCAGACAGGGCAACACATTTAGGGTTCCAGTACTCTCGTACGGGGAACCAGGTTTAGGCATTCACACCTTCTTTACCGTTTTCACTAACAACAGGTCCGCCGCACGCGTCGGCACCTAGGCAGCTCATTAAGTTATGACTTTGCGAAGTTTTCTGGGTGCACCCGAAGGGTGCTTTGCGAAGTTTTTCGAGCATACCCCAAGGTCACGTGCATTAATAGGCGGGCGCTCTGGCGGCCGCAGGGCACATCTCGGCAAGGCTTCAAGCCCCATCAGCCCATCACTCGAGCTCTGCCGCTCGTCGCCGCGCATGCCAAATAGGGGCTTTTCCCAATCTGGGTGGCAGGGCTCGCCCCAAAAAAGCGCGGCGCCCCCCGCCCTGGAGCGCGGCGCTGGCGTCGCTGGCTGCCGGGCGCGTACCTCACCACACACCCGTAGATCCTGTTAGTTATTGGCTTCGCTCTACATGCGCAGGGGACCGGGCGGGAAAAAAACCAAAAATACGGAAAATTGCTGCCAAAAATCACAAAAAAACATTACATATATACGTGCGCGGCTCCTTGTAGTCCCACCCGCATCACATCTCATTCGCGACTTCCGCGGCCTTGCTGGCACGGGTTTTAGCTCCTAGGTGGGCGGGGCGGGGGCGGGGGCGGGGGCGCTCGGGGGGCGGCCCGCCCTGGGCGCTTCCATCCGTAGCGGCGGCTGGGGAACCGGTGCCCACGGGTCCTTCACCGTTGCCTTCACCGTTTGCTGCCGCTCCTCCTCCACCAGCCGGTGCCTCCTCGCTACCCGCCGGCGCGCCCGTTACCGCCTGCACGCTCCCCGACGATCCAGCTCCAGCGCCCGATGCGGTGCATTCGTTGCTTTCGGGGGATGCACTAGCTCATTTCTGTTAGTACGCGCGTCTTCACAGCAGATGGCTGAACCACCTACCCTTCGATCATTTTCCCCAGCACCCACTTCACAATCCGCGACGGCGCACATCCACGCATCTGACGGTGTCTCCATGGAGGAGCGCCACCATTTCAGGCACACGATGATGTTGAGAAACCCGTTTTGACCCGGGCATCTCAACACATCCCAGCCGCCGTCTCCCTCTCGCAGCAGTTCGCCATCCCTCATCCTCCATCCCGGATTGATACTCTTCCACCATGCCCACCACTCCCGCTCCATGCCCGACGCCGACCCGATGTCCGGGTTCCCTTTGCGCGCATTTTTGACCCACACGCCCACTGCTTTCGGCCGATGCATCGTCGCGTGGGACTTGGTCTGTTTGTAATCGGTCAGCGGCTATCTCATCCCGCGGCTCTCCTCCACTTACCGAGGTCGCAAACTTCCATAGCTCCTCCAGCGTCCACCACAGACTCACCACGTCCTTCCAATCAACTCCCATTTCCACCTCCAGCAGGATTGACCGTGCTGTTTCCGCCCACTTTGCCCCTCCCTTCGCCGTCCCAGCCCCGCGCGCTGCCCTCGCCCTCGTCGTCGGCGGCGTCCGCTCCCTGGCGGGCCCATCCTGGTTCTCCTCCTCGTCGCTGCTGCCGCCGTCGTCGTCGTCGGCACTGTCGCTCTCGCTGCTCCACTCGTCCTCCATCCCTTTCTTCGCCTTCTTCCTCGAGCTCGCCTTCCCGCCACCCCTACCCCCCTTCGGACGCTTTATCCCCAGCAGGTTAGTCACTTGATTCAGATCCATGTCCTTCAACAACTTGCGGTTACGCGCCATGTTGTTCTCACGCTCCAACCAGTAGTCGTTCATCCGCCGGAGCTCCCGGAGCCAATTCTCGCGTTCATCCCCGCTCTTGGCCAAAATTTCTGCCCGCAGCTCATCACGAATGATTCTCAGCCCCCACGTCGGGGCCGGACCCACAGCCGCGGACGGTGCGGGGGTTGACGACGGGCGCGGGCGCGGGCGCGGACGGCGCGGGGTTGACGATGGGCGCGGACGGCGCGGACGGTGCGGCGGTGACGGCGGGTGCGGACGGCGCGGGCGTGACGATGGGCGCGGACGGTGCGGCGGTGACGGTGGGCGCGGACGGTGCGGGGGTGACGGTGGATAACTGAATCCCCTTTTCAAGCACCTCATCGTCCCCATCCTCCATGATCGGCGGTGGCGGCGGGGGACCCATGTCCACGTCCTCGTCCGGATCAAAACGCAAGAGCCCATTGGACTCCAACAAGTCGCTGGGCTGCGAAGCGGCAGCATTCGATGGTGCGGCAGCGGGAGCCGCGGCGTTAGACGGTGTGGACGCCATGGAGAGTTCGCTGGAAGCATTTGAAGGCGCGGTAGGAGGGCCCGCATCCATCAAATTCTTCGATTCTAATATATGTCAGTCAGTACCCTTCTATATAGCGAGATCATCCAGCAACTTACCTAGATGTCGTGCATGCACAAATCCCAAATAATTCTTGAGCGTCGACGAATATCCCTCGGGATCCCATCGCGCCCAGTCCTTGCCCCCGACCACTCCCGCGTTTGCACTGAATCACAAATCAATGCGAAGCCCATAGCACCACAATCCACGACATACCTCATGGTCTCGAAGTCTTGGGTGTCGTCGTTAATACGTGCGCCGATGATGTTGAGTGTTAACCCTGTATACTCGTGCAGGCCGGCCAGAAGAGGCTGCACGATCGCCAGAAAATTTTCTCGGCACCTAGAGATGGTCAGCGCGGCTAACCGGGAAGGCAAGCCAGCACTTAC
This sequence comes from Mycena olivaceomarginata, assembly GCA_029378375.1. Classification (NCBI taxonomy): domain Eukaryota; kingdom Fungi; phylum Basidiomycota; class Agaricomycetes; order Agaricales; family Mycenaceae; genus Mycena; species Mycena olivaceomarginata. The sequence goes on from JARKIC010001902.1 coordinate 29,971, forward strand.
TGGCGTTGGACCTCTTCGCTGACGTCGGGCAGTCCGGCACCACTCTCCTCGTAGGCCTCCAGGTCTTCCGCGTGTGCGGCGTCGCATTCAGCCTTGATCTGCGACTGGACCTCCTCCGACTCCTCCATCAGCATCTCCCTCGCCACTTGACAGCGCAAGGCGATGTGCTGCTCCTTCGGCTTGTCCCCATGCTCCTCCACGAAGTGCTCGCTCACGCCCTCCTTGAAGTCGGCGTGACGCATGTACCACTGAAAGTCCGCAGGGCGCTTCGGCGGGCCCGTCGTGGACTCATCTCTGCGCAACTGAGCGAGATGCGCGAAATACGGGTTGCCGTGAATACCCATCGTGCCCGGGCGCTGTCGCCAAAACCACCGCTTGATTTTCTGAGGATTGAATGTTCAGTGACGCGCCAAAAGTATTATATGAGCGAGCACGTACGTCCTTCGTGTCTTTCATCACTTTAGATTTGTGGTCTGACTCCGGAGTGTCCTCGTCCACAGCGTTTTCTTCTGGGGGGGCCGCGTTCGCGTCAGGTGCCGGCAAAGTCGCTGCATCAGGCTCCTCCGTCAACGGTAGATCCCAAGGGAATTTGTCCCAATAAGCCTGGAAAACTTTCGGCCAAAACGCCCGCAAGCCCTCCGTCTTCGCCAACTTCGTCCCCTTCTTCTTTGAGGCCGCAACGTACTCGGGAATTTTAGACGTCAAGATAGCCAGGCGCTGTCCAGCAAAGTCGCTCGGTGAGCCGCGTTTCTTCTGCTGCGGCTGCGCGTCATCGTCCGAGTTTGCAATCGCCTTTGTCGACTCGTTTCTTGTCAACTCGTTTCTTGTTTTTGGCCATGTCGGTTTGTGGTCGCGACGCGAGCAATCAGCAATCAACGGGCATTTGTTGATGTTGTGCCCTTGATTGATCCTTGCTAACGATCTCTTATCCAATCTCTTATCAAATTTCTTATCATCAATCAACCATTTAAATCGCGACCACACCCATAGTATTCGAATAGAGGTAAGTACAACATAGTGGCTAAGACATTATACAGAGAAGCAAGTAAAGTAAGGGGTTAGAGGGAGTGATGGAAGGAAGGGATGGGAGGGGATGGGTGAATGAACAAGGTAAACGAGTAAGGATTTAGTCGAGTCCAAGATGTGAGCAAAAACAACGAGTATGCGATATACGATCAACGAGTGTGCGTGCAATACGAAACCAAACCAAGAAACGGCCCGCACGAAATCAAGCCTCTGCATCTTCCCCCTCGAACGGCTCGCCGAACATCCAGCGCTCCAACTTCTCCACGTTGCGCGACACCATGATGTGCGGCTCGGTCAACTGGAGGGAGGGTCGCCGCGCGGGCCACGCTCCGCGGCGGAATTGGCGGGCGCCGGCATAACGAGGACGGAAGGGCGGACGGACGCCGGCGGCGGTGGCGAGGCTTGATGGGTCGCGCGGGCAGCGACGAGGGCGGTCCCACGGGCATGCCCCGTCGGGGTGAGCTGCACGCGGGTCAGGGCGTGGACGTGGGGGGGCACGTTGAGGTGGAGGGAGGGCTCGGTGTCCTCGCGTTTGAGGGAGGCCTCTCCCTCCTCGCGTTTCGGCTGTGGCGAAGCGGCGAAGGGCGAACCCGCAGCCATAGGGCGCACGCGGATGGTGGGGTCTTCAGCGGCGCGGACGGGCGCAAACATGGCGGTGCAACTGTCGACGGGCGCTGCGGGCGCGCGGTTGCAGGCGGGGCGTCGACGGATGGGTGTTGTTGGGGGGGTCGAGTGTGAAATTGACGGCCTCGAATTCGGGGCATGCGCCCTGGTGGTGAGCGGAGCACTGCACGCGCCACCACTGCTCGAGCTCGGGCCATTTTTTAAAGCCCTTGTGCTGGGCGTCGGTGAAGCGATCCGTCTGATCGCGCGCTATCCAACTGAGTGTTCTCAGCACCAAAGTCTAAAATCATAGCACAAAACTTACCTATTAGTGTAAACACCGCGTACCCGCCCGACGAAAACCGCATAATAGAGGCACATGGAGTCGTTGTCGTGGCAAGAGCGAATCTCGTGGCCGGGGGAAGGGTAGTAGGGGGGGACACAGTGAATCATGGCCAATAGGAGGTGAGCGAGAGAGCGAAGGAGAGCTGCAAATGAAGAAGGGAGTGAAGGGATGAAGAAAGAGACTAAGAAGAGGTCGCCAGGTCGCCGCGAGTACAAGTAAGACTCGGTGGCGGACATTTAGGTAAAAGTGGAATGTTCCGTGCGAAGGGCGAAGGGTTGGAGAGTCGAGGGTTAGAGCATGAGGCGAGGAACGCGCGACGGGAGAGAAGGTCGCCGCGGACGGATGGCTTTGCTGGACACGGACAATGGGAAGCTAAGAAATTCAGAAGTCACGAGACCCATCTTGGATCATGCCTCCCAAATTTACCCCCGCCGTCGACCTTCAAAAAGGCGAGCGCTACGTCGATGACCGTCTCTTGTCTATATGTTTGCACCACTACTCGCAGTATCAGTTCGACCAAGACTACGACGGCGAATCCATTGAGCGCTTCTGGACCAAATCCCAGACACCTGCCGAGAGTTCCGAGAATGCAGGACAGTGAGGGCGCAGACGATGCGCAAGCTAAGGTGGGCTTTCATTTTGCCCACTGAATCGATTATAGCAGCTCACTCAGTGCCAGAAAACGGAACGGGAGCCGGAGGGGACGTCGCAGAAGGGAGAAGGAGGAGACGGCGCCGAAATAATCAGAAAGTAGTGGGCAGCGGGGGGCGGGAGTTTTTTGTGGGCAACAACATTGTATTGCAGCATACCTGTTATACAGAAATGTACCGCAAAGTTAGCGTCTCAGGAGAGGATCGACGTAGTCACAGATGAGAGGTCCCGCCATCGCGTCGTAGCCGATGGGGCCCCACGACAGATCATCCTCCCCACCCTCCGATTCCGAGTCCGACTCGGGGACGGCAATGGGAGCGTCGAAGCGGCGCTGAATATGGGCGTATAATCCGTGTTTTTTGATGTATGCGCGCTTGCGGACTTGGCGCTGCTGGAGAGCGAGCTCCTCACGATTCCTGACTTTGTTAGCCTTTCTGGTCGGTACCAGTGAGCCCAGTAGACGTACCGTTCTCGGTAGCGAGCGCTGGCCTCACGCGCCTTGGCACGGGCATCCTCAAGAACTTCGTCGCCCGGTTGCAGCAGCGTCTTGAGATGAGCACGGCGGCGGGCAGAGCGCTCCCGCCCTGCCTCGAGTACGGCTTCACGGTTCCTAGATGATGGTACGAATGAGGAGGGAGGAGGGGAATGGAGTGCGTTGCGCACCGCTCGCGATATCTTGCTTGGGCGGCCCGTCTAGATTCACGACGACGCTTGATTTGCTGCTTACTGAGTTTTCTTGGCTTTGGGTTTTTTGGACCTGTATGGCGGCGAGTAAGCGACGGTTGATGCAGGAAAGTGTGGCCTACGAAGTTTGGCCGGTTGTGGCCATGTTCGAGACGATGGTGGAAGTCAGGTCCAAGTGCTATGGAATCATCAATGGATGTCCCAACATTTTGGTGAGAACTCGACGCACCATTGACTTGGCCACACCCGCCCCCCAGAAAAATCCCACGTTAAAGTGGCAGGCCCGGAGGCAATAATGAACGAGAACTGCCGACTCGGATTATGGTCGGAGACCTGCCTGTGGGTCGAAAAAATATTAATTGAGTGGTGAGTGCGTGATCGAGCTAGTGGTGAGGTACGTGATCACCTGTCGACAGCGCCCCAACCCAATCCACCGATTTATCCCGGCGCCATCGGGGCCACAAATCGTTATCTATGTCCTGCCGGCCCCCGCTGAAGCAGTTTGGAAGGGTATTGGAGCTTGAATGAGACTGGTAAACACAATTTACTGTGCAACGAACCTGCGAAATTGTGAACGTTGATACGGCTCAGTGTCAGGAATGAATGTTCACGAAGGCTGCCAGAACGTACCGGAGGTGAGATGAAGGGCTAATAGAGTGAAACGCCCGGCGCTGGCGAGTATATGGCACTAGTGCCCGCGAAAGGCCCATAGGGCCGTGAAACCGCCATGCGCGAGACGGTAGAAACACTTTGCTCGCTACTGAACAAGGGGTGGGGACGCCCGCACCCAAGGACCGCTGGAACAGAGGTGTCCGGTATAGTGAACAACGCTACAACGTCCGGGATTCAGTGTCTGCCTGAGATAGGGGCTAGCAAACACAACTTCCGCGCTCCAAAGCCAACGGTCACTGCACGTTCGATACCACCATTCCGTGCTTGGGATGTTGAACGCTGAGGGCGCGCATCGAGCGGGGTATTCGAGCAAAGGCAGGATGAGCAGCTGAAGACTGAAAGAAAGGCTGCTGGATAGAGCAGTTAGATAAGATAAGAGGGCAGATAACCCGACCACGAGTAATAGAGGGAGCGGCGAACACTTTTTACGTTTGGACTCACCGAGCGACATGAATTTCCAGTCCCCACCTGCGGTGGTCTCCCGTTCTGTCTTGGGAAATGCCCTTCCTCTACGCATAAAGGAGATTGTCGACCAGATTGATTGAGGAATATTGAGGTCCAAACATCGAGTTCGAGGGAGGAGACGTAATTAGAGTAGGAAGAAGACGCCACAGGGCGAGGCGAGCGTAAGCCAGAAAAGAAGGCGCCAGCCAGGGCGAACGACGACCAGACCCAGCCCAACCTCAGCTCGAGGAGAATGTCGCGCGTGGAGAAGAATAACAAAAAACGGAAATTGCCGGTTGCAGACGGTCTCTCATTCACACATACGGCTACTTTCTCTTTAGCCGACATCACCGGCAACCACACGGCAGCCCCCATCACCACCTTTGTCGAGCGTGCATCCGCCGACAACAAGCGTTCATACCGCGAGGCCGTGGAGGTAGAGCCTCCATCGCCTGTCAAGCGTGCCCGTGCCGGCCTTGTGCAACCCATCCCACATCGGACCTCCGTCTACGAAGAACGCGATGATTTGGCAGAGCGCTATCAAATGGGCTTTGACCTGGATCCGCCTCCCATCGCCGCCGACCTTAGCGTTCCGAAACCTACCTTACCTAGAGTCGTCAAGCCGTCGGTGAGTTTGGCCGCGGTTTTCGCGTCATTTAATGGGATTTTCAACGATTTTTGGGGTGCAAGGATCCCGCCCTCGCGAGATTTCGTTCGGAGCGGGACAGGTATCTCGGGAACATGCTACGCCGCGACGGCTGCATCTGGCCATCGGCAGAAGACCAGTGCGCTGACTGTGGAGAGCCCACTCACGGGTCGGACCCGCAAATTTTTCGCTGCAAGTCGTGTTATGGCGACGAGCTGGTGTGCGGGGGATGCATGGTGACGCGTCATTCCGCGATTCCATTGCATCGGATTGAGGTAAGTGTTTATTCGACGCGCCCGTGCCGTGGCTCATGATTCGTAGAGGTGGAATGGTCTTTTCTTCGAGCCGTCAGACTTGAAGACTCTCGGATTACGCGTCCAGCTCGGACATCGCGTCGGTGACCGCTGTGCAGGCGCTACGCCTCTCCATGTGAGCGTTGTCGTGCTGCACACCAACGGCATTCACGAGGTCGCCGTAGACGCATGCGACTGCGAACGACGGTTATGGGTGGGGTCCCCGGAGGAGCAGTTGCAGCGGGCGGGCTGGTTTCCAGCGACGGACGACCGCCCGCGAACGTGTGCCACCTTCGAGGTCCTCGACACCTTCCTCACTCTCACCTACCAAGCCAAAACGACTATGTACGATTACTATTCGGTCTTGGAGAAGCTCACCAACAACACGGGGATCAAGCCCCCAAATCGTTATCAAGCTTTCTTGCGGATGGTGCGGGAATATACCCACCTTCTGATGCTGAAGCGCGCTGGGCGGGGACACGCTCAGTCGGGCGTGATGGGGACGCGACAGGGCGAGCTCGCAGTCCGATGCCCGTGCTGCCCTGTACCGGGCGTCAATTTGCCAGAGGGATGGGAAAATGCGCCCCCAGGATCACAGTAAGTCGTCTTGGGAGACCTTGTCGCTGCTCCGTGCTGACGTCAATCCTCTCAGATTTCTCTACATGTTTTTCCTCGCTATCGACGCGTGCTTCCGCCTCAAAAGGCGGCTGATCTCCAGCGTGCTCAAGGACCCGTCTCTCGCGTCCGGCTGGGCGTACATGGTCGAGACCCTGACTTACCGCGATCACCTACTCACGATGACGGACCAAAAAGAAGTACGCTGCATTTTTCGGTTTTTTTTTGAGGATCAATTTCTGATAGCGGCGTAGATGAGTACTTGCAGTGGTTTGGCGGCACTCGATCACGCGAACACCAAATTTTCACGCGGATACGCCGCGACGGGTGTGGGTATGGGGGTCTGCGCGCGCCATGAATTTGTGCAGCCAAATGGCGTCGGCGACCTGCAGAAAGGCGAACGGTACGTGTTGGTTCTCGGTTAGGGCGCATTGGCCGTCTGACTGACAACTTTTCAGGTACGCGAATATGGACTGGATTTTCGCATGCATCCTCCTCCACATCGACCCCCGGCTGCGCAAAATTATTTCGTACGACATTGTCTGCCAGTGGTGGAAAAATCTCCGGAACCGGCTCAAATCACTCCCACCCCGCATCCGCCTCGTTCTGGTGATGGCCCTACTACGATTCGTCATCCCAAAGATGCATATAAAGGGCCACCTGCCCGAGTGCCAAACGACGTACTCGCTCAACTACGTCCCTGGGAGCGGCCAGACCTGCGGAGAGGGGATCGAGCGCCCGTGGGCGCATATCGGGGGTGTGGGGCCGAGTACACGGGAGATGGGACCGGGGTCGCGGGAGGATACGCTGAACGGACACTGGGGGTCTTGGAACTGGCAGAAGATTGTGGGTTTGGGTAAGTGCTCATGGGGCTACGGCGACATAACCGCGATGGGTACTCACACGATTTAATAGGGGAGCGTCTACGTACTAGATGGGACCGCGCAAAGACCGAGTACGCGGATCAGCTCGAAGCCTTCACGGACTTCTCAGCACAACAGGCTGCGCGCGTACCGGTCTGGCGAAAGATGGTCGAAGAGTTTGAGAAAGACCCCGACACGAAAAATCCGTACCAAATGACCGTGAAAGGTACGCGGGGAAGTCTGTTCTGGCGCGAGCGCGAGCTGATAATCCATGGCAGCCATCACGGAGGCCGAGATCCTCCTACAATTGGAGAAGGACGATGCCGAGTGCGTCGAGAACGGCGTTCCTAGTATTCACCTTGTCAGCCCGGCGTCATTCGTCGTGGCGGGGTTGGAGGTGGAAGCGGAACAGTAAGTCTCGCTTTAGCGTGGAAATGATCTAAGAGCTGACAAGGATTGACAGGCGACGTGTGCGAGTGCAGGTCGAGCGGAGAAAGCAGGATCGTCCGTGCAGGCAATCGACGTCCTCGCGCTCCGCTGTGCTCTGAACAGAAGTATCCAGCGGCTGCGCAAGCTGCAGGCGACGTACACGCCCGCAGCAATCGTCGCTCTCGGCAGGCGCGAGAATGTGCCGGAGGATGAGCAGCCGGAGCACGTTCCGCTGTTCCTGCCCTCCGCTTTGCCGCCAGCTGCGCGCGCGGTGCCGGGGGTGGACGCGCTGGTCGTGATGGAAGACAGCCTTCGCGACGCCCAGTGCTCCACTGCTCTGGAGCGCCTGCGACGCGCACTCACCGCGAAATCACGACTGGTGACGTACAAGAATCTCCAGTCTCGTCACCAGGGTGCGAACACGAGGGCGCGCGCAATCGTGGAACGCAATGAGACGAAGATTCGTCTCTCGTCGGAGAAATATCAGATGGCGTGGACGGCCAAACTACGGATGGTGGATGGAGATGTGAAGCGAGTGGGCTGGCAGCAGCTGCGCAAGGAGGATATCCGGTGTATGGCGGACGCGGAGGAGGAAATCAGAGGTGCAGAGAGACGGCGCACACAGGCGGAGCGCCGCAATCGGCGTGAAGACGAGCTACGTCTCGAGGGCCAGCTTCCGCCACTAACGGCCGACGAGATGGAGCGGCGGGCGCGGGGTGGGGAGAACGTTAGGGTCATGTCGTGGATCTGGACGTTGGCGGGGGGGAAAGGGGTCGGAAGAAGACGTGGATGAAGGTGGGTTTGGAGATTGAGCTTTCATGATTGACGCTGACGTTTTGCTAGCATTGCAAATCGAATGGTGCAAGGCCTGGGCACGGGTCCGGCGGTGGGATGAGGAGGTGCGGCTGGTTGACGAGGAAGTGCGACGCGCAGGGGTGAGCTTGGAGTACCGAGCGAGGGAATGGGAGGAACATGCGAAGGCCGTGCCGGTGGGCGAGGATGAATGGATGGGTGGGGCCAGGCATCGGGGCAGTGGGCCGTGGAGCGAGCAGAGGGGGGCGGTGGCCTATGCGCTGAAGCAGGCTGCGTTGTTGCGCGACCTGGCTCGCCGGATTACTGTGTCGATGGCGGAGGAGAGGAGGGGCCGAGGGAAAAAGAGGAGAATCGTGCACGACGATGAGTGGGTAAACATTGATGGGGACGCGGATGATGCGGTGGAAGGTGAAGAGGATGAGCTGGAGGACCTACGTGCGGATCAAGTCGCCGACGATGATTTCGTTTTGGGAGGCGGGGACGACGAGGATTAGGGGAAAAGTAAGTTTGATGCTCGTCTTATGCAACTGGACACTTACGGACTGCAGGGGACCCAACTGCCCGCGTGCGTAGGGGACGGGAGAGCTGGGCGGTGGCAGCGCGGCGGTGCGGGAGTGCGGGATCTGGCGGCGGTGCGGGCGGCGGGGAGCGGGAGGGCAGGATTCCCGCGGTGGGCGGCGTGCGCTGCAGAGCGGGGCATTCCCCAACTTACTCCCTGCCCTATTATGCCGCCCAACTCCCACATTAGAGCAGGGCGGCGGAGGGCGAGAGGGCGGGGCCCCCGTGGCGCGCGGGATCCTCGCGGCGGGCGGCGCGTGCGGCGGCAGCATGGTCAGCCGCAACGGCATGCGCCCCATAGCGGCTCCTCTACTCCCTGCCCCATTATGCCGCCCAACTCCCACATTAGAGCAGGGCGGCGGAGGGCGAGAGGGCGGGAACCCCCGTGGCACCGGGATCCTCGCGGCGGGCGGCGCGTGCGGCGGCAGCATGGTCAGCCGCAACGGCATGTGCCCCATAGCGGCTCCTGGCCGCCTAATTCGTCGCCCGCGCTGGGTTATGGGGCGGGAGCGGGGCGGGTGCGCGGGCAGGGGCGGGTGCGGTGCACGGGCGGTACGGGCGGCGGCGCGCTGCCCCGAAGCTATGCTTTGGCGCTACTGTATCTCGGTGCACTGCGTGGGTGGCCCCGAGGGGTGCGCGCCCGATTGTTGGGACCGTTTTCAGGGGGTGGGAGCGGTAGCGGCGGGATGCAGTACTGGACGGGCGGGGCGGCGCCGAAGACGGGATCCTCTGGGGCTGTTGGTGGAACGGGGGCAGGTATCGCGTATTGTGTCGGGAGGGGCGGCGGCCGCGCCCCTGCCAATTATTTTATAAATGTTTGGTTGCTCGTTTAGGGAATTTAATCCGAGATGCCGGGAGTCCGAATCGCACGGAGATGATGGCCTGAATGGCTTGAGGTGCTCGTTTGATGGCGACGGCGGGGAACGGCGGCAGTGGACAGGCCGTGATGCCGGGCATATGCCCCCATCACAAACAGAGCCCGTCGGAACCCTTTTATGGGTACCCAGAAAACTTCTCGAGGAGCCCGTGGGGTATACCCAAGTCACTTCGCGAAGTACCTATCTGCTCAGGTGACCTAGGAGATGAACGGTCTCCAACGAATAACCGTTCACATACACACACCCACCGCTCATACAAGGCCGATTCACGCACCGACCTTCCACTCTATTATTCGACTGTACCTTCCCCTCTAGAGGACGAACGTAGTCAAATTCGAATCACATATCTTTTGATACCGACACTGCGGTCCTTATTCACAGCGCGACCTCCGAGTTCCGCGCAAGTATGAGTCCGGGGACCTGAAGACGAGTGTGAACCGGAAAGACACTGGCAACTCGCCGAAGCTGATAAACTTTGAAACATCCGGCATGGGGTGGCCGAACGAATGGTGGATGAGGGGAAGAAAGGAGGATAGGGTACAAAAACACGGTGAGGATTTCACCACCATTTGAACACAGGGAGTCAAACCCCGACCAGCCGGTTTTAGAATTTTTTTGTACCGGAATATCACAACTGCCACAGTTGCAAACTGGGCAAGTTGTGAGCCTTACAGCTAATTGCAGTCCCGAAGGCGCGAACCAAAAAATCGTGTTTTGGGATATTTTCAAAGAATTCCCGATATCTCAGCCAGTTCTTTACCGATTCACATAAAAACTCGATAGATCTACTCAGCTAATTCATGCGCAATTAATTATAGAAAAGGAATTTGTGAAAATATTATGTATTACATAATTTTCGGTTTCAGGCTGTTTTCACACCAAAAGCTATCTAGCATGCCGAGAACATGTCCCAGGAGCCTAGTATTTTAGAACAGACAACATATATAGCTTAGAGAACATTTGATAGAGCCAGAAACACGGATAAAATTATGTACAGTCCCTCTAGCTTCCTCGGGGTCATTTGCCAGTTTTGGCATTGAGAGATATTGTAAAGATTACATTTATCTAGGAATTTTATATATTTCTGGCTCTATCACATGTTTCGTCAGCTACGAGTTTTGTCCATCCTAAAATATTAGGCCACCGGGACATGTTCTCAGTATGCTAGACAGCTTTTGGTGTGAAAACAGCCTGAAACCAGAAATTACCTAATACACAATATTTTCACAAATTCCTTTCTATCACTAATTGTGCATGAATTATCTGAGTAGATCTATCTAGTTTTTATGTGAATCAGTGAAAAAATGGCTGAGATATCAGGAATTCTCTGAAAATATCCCAAAACACAAATTTTTGGTTCGCGCCTTCAGTACTGCAATTAGCTGCAATTAAATCTAGAAAAACACGAAACAATTCCAGCATGTCAGTCAAGACGTTGTGAAGTTATCATGTCAATAAAAGTACCTCAGGGATTGTGTGTGATTGCTAAACTCCACTGACTTGAGAGTCGACTTGAAGTCACTCCAAGTGACTTTGGCCCGGCCAAGTTGAGTCAAGCCGTCAAACTCAAAATAAACTCGACTTTTCGAGTTGCGGCAACACTAGTTGTGGGCTGACGAAGCCTGCACGACAAGAATGATCGGAGTTCGTGTATGTCACCAATAGCCGAGGAGATTTCCAGAGAGTTCCTTCAAAAGTGCGAAGGTTCTCAGTTGGGACACATGCGGATGTGTGTCATTCAAGGTTGCTCGACTCGGTTGTCCAGGCTCACACGCCGGGTTGCATAACAAGTAGTGCCTCAGTTACGGAGCAAGAAGTAATTATATTAATATATCTAGTACCTGTTAGCGTAGTCTACAGGATGGTCAGTAAAGTAAGTATTAGAGGAAAATATATTCACATACGCCTCAGTTGCGGAGCAAGAAGTAACTCTATTAATATATCTAGTACCTGTTAGCGTAGTCTACAGGATGGTCAGTAAAGTAAGTATTACAGCCAATGTCGGAACCGAAGGCACAGTTGCAATTTTCCTGTTTTGGGATGTTTTCAAAGAATTGCCAATAACTCAACCAGTTTGCACCTATTTGGATGAAATCTGGGTAGATCTGTCGGGTTAATTCATGCGCAATTAGTGATAGAGAGCGATTTATGAAAATATTATATATTAGGTAATCTGTGCTTTTGGACCATTTTCATGCCAAATACCATCTTGCATGTCCAGGACAGGGCCTAGTGACCTGATATTTTGGGAGGGACATTGCTATATACCTGACCAAAGACGTGATAGAGCTAGAATCACGGATATTCTGGTTACAGTCCTTGTAGCTCCATTGGATACATTTAGCAGTTTTGGCATTCAGAAATATTGTCAGGATTGCATTTATATGGAACGTTTATATGACTATGGCTCTATCACATGTACTCTTAGGTATATATGTTCTCCATCTCAAAATACTAGGCCATTGGGACATGTCCTGGGCATGCTAGGTGGCATTTGGCACAGAAATGATCCAAAAACACAGATGACCTAATATATGATATTTTCATAAATCGCTCTCTATCGCTAATTGCGCATGAATTAGCCTGACAGAACTACCTAGGTTTCATTCAAATCGGTGCAAAACTGGTTGAGTTACTATCGTCCCTCACCGCCCCGGAGACACCTTCAACTCGGACAAACAAGGATTTCTCACGCAATACTAAACCATTTCTCATGATTTTCGGTTTCATACGATCTTTATCATATGCCCTAGTGATCCTATATCCAAAAGCTGCCAGGGCTTATGCGGTTCCTAAGTAGAAGAGTCGCAAAAATGGGGGTGTGGTGCAATTTTCGGTGATTTTCAGTATTTCAGAGCTCTATGGAGGTTGGTATTGTGTTATATGGTGCCAATAATGCATCCCAAGATGCATATCGTCCGAGGCCCCACATGAAATTTCAGGTCTCCAGGTGGCGTGTGTATCTCACAGTGTATTGAAAGGATGTGATTTTTGAGCCAAATTTGATTCAACTTTGGTTCAAAAATGTGGGCTGTCTTCCAACCTCTCTAAAACTTGGGCTAACTCGTCAGGGTGAATAGCTGTACTATCCCCCCCCCCCCCCCCCCCCCGCCGCTCCGGACAACCTAGTACCCGGACAAACAAACATTTCTCGTCCAATATTGGACCATTTTTGGAGATTTTTGGCTTCACGTAATCTCTAGGAGGTGCCCCAGAGGCATAAGGCTACAAGCTTTCATCCTTCAAATATATATTACTGCCGAAACCTGAATTTTCACCCAATTTATCCTATTTTATGGCCTAGGGCCCACACCCTGGGGTCAGATTATCTTCTGAATACATCTAAAAGATACTTTGACATCACAAGAGTGCATATATAAAATTTCAGAGAAGCCATGCCTACCAAAATGATATCTCAATTGCCAGAAGTGATGGCAAGAAAATTCATGCTACCTGTCGACCACCTTGGGGTTGCCTTGACCTCCTCATTCATGTATATTATAGTCCTCGCTGAGGTGTTCTGCTGTATGAGAATTGGAGACAATATGACCACAAGGTGGTCATATACGAGGCCGGCAATCTGAATTTGACGTGTTACCTAGAACTCGGACACCTGACCACTACCGAAAAACGATGCCGTTTACCCAATTCTCACTCGTTTCTCATAAAGTAAAATATGAGACCGGGGTAAAAGTCAAATTGCAGACGATCTACCGATTCGGCTTGGGCCCAGAACCATTGTATAAAAATTATATGTATCACTTTTCCTTAGGTGTCCGAGATCTAGGGGGGGGATAGTAGGGTATATATGCAAGATTTGTCCTACAAAGTTTTCAGGCTGATGTGACAAGAGGGGCAGTCGAGGTGAGGCCGGTAATCAGGAAATGACGTGATACCTAGTACTCGGACACTCGGACCTGTCAAAGAAATTGACCTCGATCGACGGGTTTGTGTACCGTTTCACAAGATTCCTTTGCCTCATCCTATGCATTTTCCAAATTACAAGCGATCTGTCGACTCAGATCGATTTGAATCCACCTGTGGGTGAAGATATTCATGTGTTTTCCTTAAGTGTCTGAGTACTAGGGGAAGGATAGTACTGGCAATTCTTTGAAAACATCCCAAAACAGGAAAATGTTGACCGCGCCTTTGGTTCCGACATTGGCTGTAAGAGGAAAATATATCCACGTACGCCTCAGTTACGGAGCAAGAACTGAGGCTGTGTACTGTCGCGTAAAATTATGAAGGAGTGAATGTTAGGATGATGGGATGAATGAATGTACGTATGAGGTAGATAGATAAGATATTACCGCTAACACTTCCAACCCCTCCCGTCTGTGTTAGTGATGCTCAAGTCCGGTTCGGATTTCCGGTTCGAACCTGAACGCAAAGTCCGGTTTGAGGTTCTCTCATATTTTCAATTGTCTGAACACGTTCGAACGCGTTCAAACGCTGAAACTTATTTACTCTTTCCCTCTATAGAAATTCAGGTTTGGCGTGTGATCTCATCAATTCATCTCTCTCTTTATAAAATCATCCATGTCTGTCTGAAGCCTTTTAAACTCCGCTTTTGGGAGATCAAGGCCGAGGCTTTGGAAGCGCTGGGTCCGGACCTTTGGAAGCGCTCAATTAACGGCGCTTCCTCGGGGCTTTTGGCCTTATGATCCACCTTAAGCGCGTGCGCGCCTATAAAAGTGTACACAATGCCAAACTCCGCTTTTTAAGCCTGTCTGTCCGTCTGTCCGAAGGCTCTCAATCTCCGCTGTGAGTTTCGTCATCTTGCTACTTTGGTACACTCTCCGTCACTCCATCAGTGGGCCATCTGCCACATACCTCAGCTTATCCTGGCTTTTGGTCTTATACACTCCAAAATGTCCGCAAATTCTCCAGAGAATACCTGAGGAATCTCAGTTCAGTTCAACTCAAGTTCAATTCCACAATATGTATGATGTGTTCTAGCTTAGTGGAGAAATTTTCCTTGACAATTTGTTTCGGAAAAGAGGGTGGGAGGCCGCGAAGCGGCCGACCAGCCCCTTGTTAAGCCTAGCATTGGCGGTTACATAACTTTTTTTTTTAATGACCGCTGCGTATCATACCTCACCATTTTCGCTGTCCTTGGTGCCCGCAGGATTGGCGCTAACTACTTGGCTTTTCAATATCTGGCCTTGTATCGAGCTGGCGAACACCTCTGGACGTCGCCTATTAGTTTGTCACCCCATTTTGAGGGTCAAAGTCTATGGTGGCTCCATCCGTTTTGACCCTCGAAACGGGGCGGCAAACTAGTAGGTTCTGCTGGTGTGTTCGGCGACGACGACAACGGTGCAGGCATCCCGATACCGATAGCGGAAGGACTAATCCTGTGATGGTGATGAGCGATGCCTGGCACCAGGTATAAACCTCGAGACATGTGCTAATTCCAAATGCCTATTATCTCCAGCACTGTTTCGTCATTCCTCCGATCCGGGGGGAAACTATTTGTGGAAGAACGTGCTGTTTCCTACTTCCTCCATGAACAGGACCGCATGCATTCGGGAACCTTATAGCACGCCGTGTTCTTCGGTGGGAGTCTCCCGGATAGCCGGCGTCATTGTGCTGACTGAGCAGCGCGTCTCGAGGTCTGTCGCCTTCCACCATCTGAACAAGAGCCTGACCACGGTCTGGCGAGCATGGCGGAGAAGAAAACTACCTTGCGCGCGCCAACGGATCCACAAGTAGAGACAACGGTGCTTTCCGAAACAGATGGTGAATTCACACCAGCCATTTTCCCCGAGGGAGGATTTCGCGCGTGGGCTACTGTAGCTGGAGCGTGCGTGTTTTTTTTCCTACCATCGTACATCCAAGTAACTTATTTCCGCTGGTCCTAGATTTCTGATCCAATTTTGCGGCTTTGGGTCTCCAATCGTACATGAGTGGATGTACCT
The DNA here is from genome assembly GCA_029378375.1 of Mycena olivaceomarginata. Lineage (NCBI taxonomy): Eukaryota > Fungi > Basidiomycota > Agaricomycetes > Agaricales > Mycenaceae > Mycena > Mycena olivaceomarginata. The sequence continues at coordinate 45,413 of JARKIC010001902.1, forward strand.
TATTATCTCAACAGATTTCTACACGCGCAATTACTTATCGCAATCGCTGCCCTCTGCGATATCGTGGGTAGCATTATATTCGATGTACTGTCTTCACTTCTGATCCACGCATAGTTGGATCGGAAGTATCAATGTGTTTATCATAAATGCCGGAGGTCTGGTGTCTGGGCGCTTGTATGATCGGGGACACTTGTGAGCCTACCTTGTGTTCCGGGGCCTCAGTTGATTCACGAATATGACTCAGTTATCTTCTTTTGTACGGGGGAAGCCTGCTACAATGCTTCAGCCTATTCATGCTATCGCTTTGCAAGCCTCAAAAACTATACCAGGTTCACCCGCCGCTTACCAATTGGCGTTTTCCTCGCTCACGAGAACCCACAGGTACTCCTGGCGCAAGGAATCGGTCTCAGTCTTGGAGCAGGCATTGTCTGCGTTCCCAGTCTTGCAGTTGTCTCGCACTACTTCCTCAAACGCCGCGCGCTCGCCATGGTGATTGTTGCATCGGGTGCCTCCCTTGGGGCGGTGGTCCATCCCATCATGCTCAACAACACGCTGCACACTAGTCTCAGCTTTCCTAATTCCGTTCGCGCCAGCGCTGGTCTCATTACCGGCACCCTGCTCATTGCGTGCTCCATGATGCACCCACGCCTCCAGCCACCGTCCAGCCACCTGCCATTTTGGAAGTCCCTCGGACGCTTCGTGCGCGACAAAGCGTACATATTTTCCACCCTGGGGTGTGCCATATATATACCCGCCGAGGACACCGCTAAGTTTTGGCAGAATGACCACATTTGCAGTGGGATATTATTTCCCACTCGTCTATCTGCAGCTCGATGCCGTGGCCCACGGGATCGACAAGACCCTTGCTTTCTACTCTGTCAACCTCTATCTTCTCACCCGTTTTTTTTTTCACTAATATAATTGATGTACAGCTGGTTATCATGAACGCTGCAAGTTTCATCGGCCGCCTCTTCCCTGAGCTTGTAGTGGAGCGGTTCGGTATCCTGAACACGTTCGTGACCGCAGTGGCTTGCGGTACTATCCTCATCCTCTGCATGATCGCCCTCGGGAGTGTCACAAGTGTTGTAGTCATCGGAATCATGTATGGTTTCTGTGCGGGCGTCTGTACGTATTCCCCTCCTTCATCCTTCGTCGACCGCCTCTTGACTTGATGCAGACATCACGCTCATCCCACCTCTGGTCGCGTCGTTGACAGATGATATAAGTCAGCTGGGGTGAAAAATACTTGCCCAAATTTCCATACCATTCATATTCAGAGTTGTCACAGGCTTCGCATAGGCATAACATATGCGATTTTCGGTATCGGCGGGCTCGTAGGTGCGTGTGTATTTCGGATGGTCCTTGTGTTCGGATTCCCACGTGCGACGCTTCAGGCCCGCCGATCAACGGCGCTCTCCTTACGGGCCGTTATATATGGTGGCGCCCGGCGCTATTCAGTGGGGTATGTGTCTTGTTAATTCTACAAATCTCCAACTACAGACTGCGTTTACCTCGCATTTGTTTTGTCACAGCTCATGGCGCTTGTTGGGCTCGCGTTCTTCACGGCCACACTCGTTACGGTGCGGCGTAGGGCCGCAATGCATCCTCAAGTCATCGTGAAGTGCGGCCTGGGCCCTGCAGTTTGCCGATGAACACAGTGGGGGGAGGAAATGGGCCAAGAGAGTCGCTGGGAAGGGCCGGGGACTATATAGTAAGCATGCCTAATGTCGCGCCGACTCGCGCTACGGCCAAATTGGCTTTCATGTCTTCTGTATGGGCCCCATCCCCTTCGTGTCCTTCAAAATCTAATAGAATAACCAATGCGTTTCTATTCCATGCATTTTCCGTTGGAATTAAATGCCAGTATCCAGTGAAAGCGTCAAATAATGGGAGATCACAATTTGTTAGGGGCTATGTAAACAAGCGTGGAAAATTTTACGTTTTCCGCAACTTATGATAACCGCTGTAAGATTCCTTCAAAATGATGGTTCCACAAGTAACTTGTGAAAACTAACTTGGCCTGCTACAAGTAACTGGTAAGTAACTGTAAGTTACTTGTGGCAGAGCAAGTTAGTTTCTCCCAGGTAAGTTCCGCACAAGTTAGCACAAGTAACTTGCAAGGTGATGGCAAGTTAGATCAAAGTAAGTTTGTTTGTGTTTGGCCCAACTAACTGGTAGTTAACTTGGGGGGATTGAAGGGGCATTTAGTGTATGTGTGCTGGGGAAATAGGCTTTAAATTCTTCAATTCATATAGTGACACATTTATATGAGGTCTTGGGCCAGTATCCAGCCTCACCACTGATGAAAACTGTTGAGCCCCCTATTTCTCAGTGACTTGAACATGATGTCAGGCCGGGAGAGCAATTGATTGTACGGAGGGAAGTCCGTGGGACATACTTGACATAGAAACCTGATCTCGATCTGTAATTTTGTCCCCTGCGACCTTCTAGAGGCGGTTGTCAGTGTGATTGTCCTGAAAAGGTGTAAAAGGATTCATTGTATATGTCTCAGGCCTAGCAGGTGTGAAGGCTCAAATTAGGAACCATATAAATGTCCAAGAGAATTTATTCCTTGTTACCTGAGTGCGGCAGTGACCTGCAACATGTCAACTTGTGCTAATTGATCGTAAAAGTTAACGTTGGCGGGGGGATTGATGTGATCTGATCGCAAGTTAGTTTGTTTGATCTAACTTGGCGCGCAAGTTAGTGTAAGTTAACTGCAAGTTACTTACAGTCAGCTGCAAGTTACTCCAAGTTACTTGCAGTTACTTGAAGTTACTTCAAGTAAACAATGCTTGACAGTGATCTTGACGTTCATTCGACTCCCTGTTTAGGTTAGCAAAGATGCCCAGGTAGCCGTGCCAGCCAAGCCGAGATGTTCCATGATCCACTTTCCCTCAGCGATGAAAGAAGCCATGTACAAATTCGATAGGCGAGTGGACAACTCCAGGTCGTCAATGTATTTACCAGAGCTCAGATCTGTTCCTTATACATGGTTGAAACCCCATGCTGCTTATTCCTCAACTAGTTGATGTTAATGTCATAGGAGCACATTCCATGGCGGCACGACGAATAATTAGTACACAGGTGGTGAAAATGTCTATGAACTATTTGGCGTGTCAGAGAGGCAATGACCTTTGTAAAGAGTGACCTTGGAGGCAAGCAGGTGGGGAAACTTCCAGGTTGCGCTACAGGGGATATTTTTCTGTGAGTTGTACCTGAATGAACTACAATTCGGAACATACACACAGGACACAGCGGCAACTGTAACTAAGATTGCGAACCAAAAGGGTAGGCTTCCACTTTGGTGCTAGCATCGGCCCATACTTCCCCGGCGGAGCGAAGCAAAGGCAGGTCTTGTGCAACATAATTAAACATTACATGCAGTTGAGGCCAATATGAATACAGTTAGAGGTGTTTTAAAGGGATTATCCGAAAAAAAGTACTTGGGTGACCCGCACCCGTTAGTTTCGAGCCCATGGGAAAACTTCATTAACTTGCGGCACGCGTGCCGAAAGGGGCAAATTCCGCACAAGTTACTTTTCACAAGTTACTTTTTACGGACTCCTTCAAAATCCACCCGCTGCCGGCCATGATTAGACAGACCAAATGGTGGGCATTGGAATGGCGGGAGGGGATCTTGCAAGTGAGGATTAATTCATTTTTCACTGGTGGTCCGAAATGATGAAAAACCGTGGATTCCAACTTCCGGCGCTGGAAATGAGGACCTCGATGTCGGTCCCGCGGAACAGCTGGCGCACCTTGCTTCCTACTCGGAGGTCGTCCTTTGTCTTCGGCTTGAACGACTGAGATCATTCTATCAGACAAAAGCATCCCTTAACGGATGACCGCATCGTTACAGTTGTACTCTAGCGATACTCTGTCTGGGACGGTAGGCTCGGTGAGAAAGTACAACGGTCGCGCGCGAACTAGCCTTCTCAGGGTGATGTTTGTTGAAGTTGGCGGAGGGGAAGGGAGGGAGGGGGAGGAGCAGAGGCAGAAATAAATACGAAGGGGTGTGAACCTAACTTAGAAAGGAACACAGCAAAAGAAGCAAGGAAGGAACGATATGGAGGGGATGAACCAAAAAGTAACGCGCGGGAGAGTGCAAGGGGACGACAGGAAAGCAATGAGACGAAAGGAGAATCAATAATACGAAGGTCAATGCGAAACAAAAAAGAAAAGATTAAATTGACGCGAAAACAAGGACGTGATGGTATGACGAAGAGCATGTCCCCGGGAAGATCAGACGTGGGGATTCCGCAACGCCCAAAAGTGAAACGCAGAACGTCGATGGTGGGGGGAGAACCGAAAACCCACCTCCTCTCATCCGCGGTCGTCAGCTGCGCCGTGTCTGTTTCAGAGCATGTCGTGCCCGTACCTCACTCGCAATCACGCCTAAACCTGATCTCACAGTTAGCAAAAGTAGAAATATACAGCGCACAAGTCGAACGAGGGCGTACGTACCCGCGCTCGTGCTTATACTGGCACCCAGCCTCCTCCCTCCCCGCGACGCGCTGGCGGCGGCAGATGAAGAGTATCGAGCAATGTAGCAAGCGATGTTGGTGTTAGTACGAGATGTGATGCAATGCAATCCAATTGAGGAGAAACCAGAGGCCCGTGGTAAATGGGTAGAAAGGGAGAGCAGAGGGGAAGGGGGTGGAAAGAGCGGAAGCAGGAAGGTGAGACAGGCAGGGACGGAGGGGCGACGCGAACGCACCCAGCATGTACTTGCCGCGAGGGCATCTACTGACACATTGACGGGACCGTCTTGGCGCATGAGCGACTGTCGCGTCAGAGGGTGAGTAGTAGGCGGATGGCGAGTTCGTCTGTGTGCCACATACAGCCATTATTAGCATGAGTTCCGAAGCAACGGGCGCACCCTCCACCTCCTCCCTTGCCCCAGGCACATATGCGCTCGGGCTGCCCTCTCGCCGAGCGTGTGCCCCCCGCCGTTAAAGAACCCTGATCGCACCGCCGGGGCTTCCCCGCCACTCGCGCCCTCTTCTTGCGCCTTCCTCAGTAGAACCTGCACTAGATCGATGCCAGGCTACCGCGTCCGAGGTTCTGCACCGAGATGCCACTGCGCCCGGTTATGACCTCGAATCAGTGCGATTACGGGAATCACACGACTTGCGCTCGCCGCCGGCGAAATAAGTCTCCTCGTCGCTGTCGTTTATGCCCGCTCATCGTGTTGGTAGGGTAAGGAGAAAGACGTGCGTCACACCGGGCGATGCCGGGGCCCAAATAGACGACAATAAAGGCGCACAGCCGCAGCGTCGTTTCCAACCATCGTTCAATTTCTTTGGGGTTATTGGCCGTAGAAGATTGTAAATAACTCGGACGTCATGTGCGGCACATATTCAGACACACTGATGGACTGGTCTTTCAAGCCTACCTTACCTAGCTACTCGGGGCTCGGTTGCCCGCGCCTCATTTCCGCGTATCTCGATGATCCTCGGGTTTTCTTTTCCGTAAAGTGCATGCAGCACTTACAGTACTAGTGGTGATTTCCTTCGAATTGGAGATGCGCGACATCCGTCGATACTCAGACCTAGTTCTGGTCCCTGCGGCGCCCCAAATGCTCTGCAATTCCTTCAATCCTCCATATCTTGCCTTTTCTGCTCGGTATGACCGATTTGCCTTTTCTAAAAATCAACCCGGCGTAGTGTGGGCACACAGCCGGACTGTGTCACATCTATTAAAGAGGTAGCGTATCACTGGCTTCTCGGGGTTCGACTCCCCGCGTCCGAATGATACCCAAATGCGGTGGTGTTTTTCCTCGGCTTGACCGTTGTAGGGTGCTCTTTTCATTTCGCCTGTCGTCCTGCCGTTCGGTAAGTCGGCGGGGGTATTCCCTCATTCGTTGTTTGAGGTTCTCCTCGTAAATTTACAGCTTCACATTTTCAACCACGTTGACGTTGTGTGCGGCACAGGGCCGGACTCATTGAGAATGTATTATGTATGTACATCTTCCACCCAGAACTCGGACTCCCAGGAACGAAGTCGTGTGCGGCACAGGCCGGTCATGACTCCGAGATAAATATATCGCTGGCTTTTGGGGTTCGATTCCCTGAATTCTCATTTCTTGTGCCTTTTTTGTGATCTTCACGTTGCGATTAATCTTCCAGTGCCCAACCGGCGAGTCCCCGAACGCGGTGATATTTTGGCTCTTCTGCTCTCATCCCACAATCAACCTCGGGTGTCGTGTGCGGTACACAGCTAGACTCTGGTGCGTGTATTTATAGGCATCTGGCTTCTTCGGGGTTCGACTTTTCGCGTCCGAATGGGTGCGAAGGTCCTCCCTCTTTCGTTCTGTCATGATGTCAGGATGCCCTCTGGTGCGTCGGTGGGGATATCCTCTCATTCGTTGCTTCGTTTCGAGTTTCCGATTTCAAACCATAGCGGCCTTCACATTTTTCGGCCACGCTCAGGTCGCACGGAGTCCATTCTATTCATTTTTGTGTACTTGTTATGGACAAAAGTGATGGACGGTGGATTTTTGGGCATATCTCTGCAACCAGTGAACATTTTCGCCTGAAACTGGATGTGGGACGAATCCTCCGACCTGGACGCACATTTCTAGCATGTTGACGGAGTCAAAGAGTCCTGATTTACCATCAATACTGCGTGAAAATTGAAAACACAATTTCCAACTTTGCCCACAATTTCTTTTCGGGAAAATTTAGAAGGTCAGATTGTAGTTTTTGATAATGCAAACAAATCCACAAGTTGAATTATGGCGAAATCTATTTTAGTTCAGGAGCTATAAGGGTCGCAAAACCGCCAAAATGGGCCATGGCCAAAAACAGCAAAAAGAGGCATTTTGTAGGTCTCATAGCCTCTGCAACGACAACAAATTACAGCATGGTTCAAGCTAGGGACTGATTTGTATTATCAAGGACTACACCCAAAAATATTTTGGGCCAAGTTGGAAATTGTGGTTTTCAACTTTCACGCAGTATTGATGGCAGATCAGCGATCTTTGACTCCATCACTATGCTGGAAATATGTGTCCAGGTCGGAGGATTTGTCCCATATTGAGTTTGAGGCAAAGATTGTTGACTGGTTTGCGGAGATATGCCCAAAAAAACCCACCGTCCATCACTTTTGTCTATAAGAAGTATCTACTACCTCGGACTTACACTCACCTGCGGGGAACAATCCTATCAAACAAACTCGGACGTCGTGTGCGGCACACAGCCCGATCAATGTGACTCCTTCCCACAACTCGAGGGCATTCGGGGTTCGACTCCCCGCGTCTGAATGCGCGGAATGGAGTAAGTACTTTTTACCTTGCGTTTGATTTCTTCAGTGGGTTCGAATTCCTTTTATTCGTTGTTTTTGAGGTTCTGAACCCGAAACACAACCGCCGCGTTTCAAATCCATTCAGCTCGCTAGTTAGTCTCTCGAAGACAGACACTAAAAACGGTTGAACCTCGTACCTCGGTAGTTTGTACTCGCTAGTCGGGGTTCGACTCCCCCCGCGTCCGAATCAACGGGGATTGAAGCGATCTTTTCTTTTCTTTCTCTTTCGTGGGTGGGCTAGTATCTTCCTTCCCTTTCATTCATGCCTCACGATGTGGCGACCAATTGGGAGGCTAATTACGCTGGCCTCGTGATTCTTTCTCATTTGAGGTGCAGGCTTCCCGATAACGTCTCCAGCTCTTGCAGGTGTGATTGAGTGGACCCAACAACTCGATTCGATTCAGCCACTCCCAATGGGTTCTAGAATGTTAGGCGAGAGGGACGCGTAGACAAAACAGAAACCCGAGTTGAACATAAATCGGCGATCAGCGAAGAACCACATCCGCCGCATCCCGGCATCATCCGAGCGTTTTGTTTTGGAACACGTGAGTTCCCCTGTGTTCGATGTCGCTGCTTCGGGGTTGGACTGATCTAGTCGACTCGGAACTCGTCATCAGCATCTCCTCGTGTTCGAGTTGGAGACGTTCTTTTGTCTCGTTGTTCGACGCTTGGATGGTCTTGGGGAGAATTCGAACGTTTGTGCACGCCGCAACAGCCAGACTCCGTATCATGGTAATCAGCCTCCAACGCAGGTTGGCAATTAGGATTCGCCTCCCCACGTGCGAATACACAGTGTGCGTTTCCATCTTTTGTTCCTTGGCGTGACATTTCCTTGGGTTTAGTAATCGCATCGGCTCGTTTGCTATTTATATTCTCCCATCCCTCTCGGAGCGTGTTCAACTGGCATGTTGGATTTCCATCCGGCATTCCATACCATTCCTTCTGCATCAACTTCGAGTCGTAACTCGTGTCAATATCCGTGCAAAGACCAAGGACAGCACTCGGACGTTGTGTGCGGCACACAGCCAAGTATGCGGGGTTTGACTCCCCCGCGTCTGAATTTAAAAAATCACGGCCCCCGTCAAGCATGTTGAATTTACAGCTCTCACCCCCATTGCATCCTGCGCATCTGACCCTACTCGTCCTGGATATCGTTATCAGTATTAATCCGTGCAAAGACTAGGGAAAGCGCTCGGACCGTCGCGTACGAAGCATGTGGTTGAGGCTGGGTCGAGGCACTATGAGGAAAAAAATTCATGCGAGTCCTCGCGACGTGAATCAACGCAGGGCAGGAGTTTAATTTTCTCCGGTCTCAAAGTAAAGATCAGAATGAAAAAACCCTGGGTGCCACTAATATTGGCTTTAAAATGGCCGCCAAAGCCAGAAATATGAATAAAGGAAGATCGAAATATACCCTGCACGGAATGTTTCCGAACCGAGCTGAACATATCCAAAGCCTTTGGAATTGGATCGCGTTTCCTCCACCATCATACCCACTGTTTGCGTAGATGATATTTCCCATAATTCAGGATAGTCGTCTCCGCCGTATGCTAAAAGTTCAGGCCAGGTCCTGAGGCAAGGGAGGACCCTCTCACAGTAGTTACGATATTGAGGTAAGTGATCCTGTTCATAGCTTCCCCGGGTGAAGCCATGAATAGGTAAAGGCTAAAAAGAGCAAACAGCGAGGTGAAGGCAGCGGCGGCGCGGATGGCATGCAGACGAGTGGACATGGTGCTCTGTTTTCAAAGTGGGGCAACTGATCGCAGTCCACGCGAAAATGTGCCTCGATGGGGGTGTTACTGTACCAAATGCCCAAGGCATTCGGATCACAGTTTCTGCATCTTTCGGACTGTCATCCGAACGTCTGGGTCACCGAGTGTCGAAACAGGCTTATGATCATATTTCCGATCAAGTCGCTGGCTAGGGCTTCGATCCGGCGGTCCGTCAGAAGTATAACATGCGAGCTTGCGAGCACACATTTGTTATAGTGTCTGTCTATGAGAGACTACGTCAGAAGGCCGGATCGCAAATGTCCCGTCAGACAACCGGGTCGCAAAACAGCCGTTGTTTTTAACGGGTAGAAACGGAGTCTTGGCAAGCTCGCTTCGGCTGGTGAAACTTCCCAGTGTTCGCCCTAAAGGCCGTAAATTGAATTGGCCGGACCGTAAGAGCTTAACAAGTTTAAGGCCTTAGATCATCAAACTTGTCACGGTTTTAAATACAGCTGTTATTACCTTATCCCAGACTCAGCCTCTGAATCGAGATCTATGGCACCATCGTAGGGAGCTTCTTCACTCAGCTGCATCTTCCGTGCTTCCATCAACTTCTCTATGTCCATCACTCGCGCAGACGGTTTATGGACGCGAGGCGCCATATTCTTCTTCTCCCCTCCCGAGGTGCGTCGCTGGTAGCATGGGCAGTGATGGAAAGTGTGAAAATTTATAACGGTATACATGATGATTTAAGGCTTTTGTAAAGGGTAACAAGATTCGGCCAAAAGTTTTTAAGGCCTTTACCGTTGGGGCGAACACTGAGTTTAACCCGCTGACGTCGGTGCGGGTAATGGGAACCAAATAAGTGTCAAAGTTCCTTTACTCTGCGGACTATGGCATGGGTGCGGGTCTGAACTTGGGCCTGGACTCTGGAAAGCAAATAGCAGTGTCAAAGTTCCGGTATTCTGCGGGCCTTCGCAGCGCTTAAATAGCCCCCGCGTCGCTTCTACCAGAAGACAAGAAAACCACCCAGTCGCCTGATAGCCCATGGTCAAGCTAGGCGCCCACGACTACGTCCAGACCCTGCGGGGCCAAACGCTCAGGCTTCCGAACCTCGACCTTCCCATGAAAACTGGCCCAAAGGCGTGAGCCCGCACTACGAGGACCTGCGCGACGTACAGCATATCGAGCTGAAGAAGTATGTACCGTCCTCATCCTCCGCGCGTTGAGTTCAGAGGTTGCCACTTGCTGACGCCGTCACAGGATCATGGGCGGCGAAGGCCTGGCATACGACGTCAGAGTGTCGACGGATTGTCCGTATCTTGCGGCTACATGGTACCCAGATGCACGTTGGGACGGGCTGCGACTGGCGTCGCAGTTGCCACCTTTGTGAGTTCAAGGATATCTCCACCCTCAAAGCCTTTGCTAACCGTGACGTTCCTGCAGCTGTTTTTGTTCGATGACGGTGGATCTCAATCACCGATCCCTGAGCCGTCTAGCCTAACTGAAATTACTGTTAGACACCGACAATCCCCAACTGACTGATCTAGTCCACAACCTGGATGCCGCCAAGAAGTACAGAGAAGATGGTAGAAAGCTGTTCGAACGCTATCTCGCAGACGAGCCCCTTCTGAACGGGTCGACGCAATCTCCCCTTTCGCCTACCTTGATGAGTATCATTCCCATCGGAGAGACTGTTGCATTCAGAATGACTGGGGAGCAGCGCGCGGCAGTGCTCGCTGAGGTGAACAAATACATCGACGCCTGTGAGGCCGAACAGCTCTCCGAGTTGAGTGGAAGGGCCCCGACTATTGACGAGTACCTCAAATGTAGGATGCCTGCGAGTGCCACAGGGTTTTTGCTGGCCTGTTTGGAGTATGTATACGAGTTTTCGTGGGTTCTGAACCGGGACTGATCGCGCTGCAGATACATCGTTGGTATCGACCTCGGCGATACTATTCGCAACGATGAATATGTGAGGGAGATTTTTGACGCGACAGTGTGCATCGGCGCGGTAAGCGTTCTTCTCATAAATCAATTACTTGAAAATTTGCCTTCCCCAGCCCTAAATCCCGAATCAGTCACACGTTGCTGATGCGTACTACTTACAGATCATGAATGACCTGTTCTCGCTGAAAAAAGAGCTGCGGTACCCATTCTACAACAATGCCGTCGCGGTCCTCTACCACGAGCATCAGGACCTGCAGACAGCTGTCGACGAGACGTACAGGATCATTCTCCGCAGCATCGGGAAACTCGAAGCCGCGGCCACACGTGCGCTGGAGCGGTATCCCGCGCGCCGAGAGGACCTCACGAAGTGGATCGACGGATGCAAGAGCATGTGCACAGGAAACATCGCGTGGAGCTTACAAATTGCACGCTATGCCCTCCAAGTCCCGAATCTCGACGGAACCACAGAAATCATCATTTGACCTCGCTTTTGGTGCCAGGATAAATTTTGAACTCGGAGTATTAGTTCTAGAGGATCGTGTTTGCATATTCGCACATGTATGGCTGTTTCCCCCTGCTATTCGAAATAAACGCTGCGTTCGATGGGACTGACATTCTGAGAACAACCGCTTCAAACTCGGTATCCATTCTTGTTTCAAACGAGACCTTTTATAGACCTTCGCCCGAGCCCGGTGTCCACTCTCAGGATCCCGGAATATCCCTTTGGACCTTAGCCCCCGTGCCGGCGGCAGACAAAAATCGGTCAGTTTGGCCTCCAATCCTAGGTTCCAACCGTAGGTGGGCTTCGAGGGTACATAACCACTGCCAACGATGTGGGGTCTATCAATGTATTATACAAGAGCGCTACCTGCGATCTGAGACAAAACGCTTCAGTTCCGCTTCTAAGTACCTGCGATTGAAACTCCGATCATTCTTGTCATGCAGGCTTTGTCAGCCAACAATGCCTTGCTTTTGACCACACGGCTTGCAAATGGGTGCCGTCGCCTCTCCAGTCTTTTGCGACGCTAATGCGGGCGCGCTACATCCGGAATGACCTTATGCCCACCGTTCATGGTTGAAACGTCATCGTGGCCGCCGTTGACGCGGGGAGGGTCGCGCTCAATTGGATGTCCATTAAGTTGTTGTTCTCTAGGCCCACCTCATTCCCTCCCGGCTGTCAAAGTGCAAAATTCTTCCGTGCTGACTGTACGCACCGCTCTCACAGACAAAGATATCATGGCCCTGGGTGCGTTTTTATGCGGTGTGCCTCACGAGCACACGATGAGCTGATGCGAAAGTAATCCGGACCGCCCTTCGCCGTTATTGATGCCGCTCTTCATTGGCCACCGCCTCTCTCCTCGCACTGACACATTTCCTCATCCCGGCATCCCCCGGGCCTCTTCTCCTCCTGGGACGCAACGGCCTCGCCGAGGACCTGACCCCACTCGACAGAAATGCCATCCGCCGACTATTCATCCGAGTACCCTGAAATGTTCGCAAACTAGAGCGGCGAACCTCTGTGTCCGGACCCGCTCCAGATCTTGTCCTCCCTTTGCCTTCATCCGATCCCAAGATACGAATATGTTCCCATGCTCAAGACCTTCCACTCATTTACGACTCGCTCATTCATCCGGCCGTCTTAGTACGCACTCTTCGCCTCCTCCCTTCGCCCCTAGCGGCGAGATGGACATAACTGTGTCTCCCTGCGGTACCTATCTCTTCTCGCATTAATATTCTCCTTGCTCGCCCGCCCTCATCCCTTCTTAGCACTCAATCATCTTCCATCGCGGGCCAAGTTCGCTCAACCGCGCAGTCCTCACCCCACTCAGAAGAGCCGGGGGCGGATTTTGGAGGCCTCCATGCGCCGCTCTTCGTGAGCTCCTTTGTGCTGTCTGATGTCCATTTCCACATTGACCCGATATATCATGAACACGGACTACAGCTACCGTCACATTCAGCGGCGCCGACCGGATTGCATGACCGCAGCCCGCCTCCTCCATATTCATCGCCCCGCGTCTTGAAATATACTCATCCCGCTTCTCGAAAAATACAATTCCGTTGGGGATGTTTTGCTCGTCCGCTCGCCCACTTCGTCCCCGTCTCCACCTCCTCAAACAAAAGCGCCCCTCCCGGCCGTCGTCAGATTTATGTCTGTTCCCGTGCCCAATTCGAAACTGCGCGTAATTTGATGTATTGCGGATTTAGCGTTTGGTGAGTCTGACAACATATTTCTCTATTCCTATCCCTGCCATGTATCTGGATGGGTTTTCCCCCAATGGCTGATTGATATTGGTGCAATCGAAGGACGTTCTCTCTTCTTCTGCTTCACCTGGATGGCGCAGCGCATCCGCACTCAACCCACCTGCCCCTCGACGCAAGGCAGTTCCCTGCGCTGGCGACTGCAAAGCGCGCTGAGGCGGCGTGTGGCTCGCTCGGGCCGCGTAGTCGTACCACATGACACCGACCGCGGGGATCTCGACAGCGAAGATTTTGGAGATGGCGACCAAGAACTGCTCTTCAACACACCATCACGCTACGCGCTTGTGACCACTCCTTTGACCCGCGCGCACGGGCATCCACCTGGTGATCTTACTCTGGGTTGGGCTCCGGGCGTCAACACATCCCAGAGCGTGCGGACCCTTGGACCGCGCGATCGCGGATGCCGCCACCGATGTCCAACCGCCTCTACCCTCTACACTTCTCCGCATCGTCTCGTCTGTCTCTGCCACCGACCGCCCATCCTCACCATTGTCTCACGCCCATCTCTTCTTTTGAATACTTTATTCTCGTTCGCCGCGCTTTTACTTCCGCCACCAGGAACTTCAACCTTCTCTTCGTCTGCTTTGCTTGGCCTACAACGCACTGTCACATGCAGAAACTCCCGCTCGTTGAAGTTTGAGAAATAAGAATGAAGATGGCTTTGAAAATGAACCGAATAAAAAAAATATGGTGATTATTTCCATTGCAAGGGGCAAAGTGCGTATATACTCCAGCCACTTTCGCACATTCATAGACACGTTGTTGCGTAATCAACGAATACGAAGTCAACTTGAAGGACTAGTAGCAATCTGAAAGATGCCCCACTCTCGATGCAAAAATATGGCAGATAGACTGTACAATACAATACACTTTAGAGCACCTGTGTGAAAGGTGAGGCAAATACGCAACTCTAGCCAACAGGGAAAGAGTATTCTCACCTTCTCCCTGCCCCGCCATTGTACGCAAGAAATACACCTAGGTTGAATAACAGATGCGAGGCCATTCGAAACACAATCACCCAGTTGCTGATGAGTTTCTCTGAGACGACACAGGGTTCACACTCGACACATGATTTCAGTTAAACCTCGAGTACTCTACCATAGTAAACGGCTGAAATTGAACGAGCGATTCTGTCTCAAAGTACACTCAGATATATTGTATCCGTCTGTCCCTACTCGTCTACACGCCCCTCCGTTCCAAAAACTGGTATGCCCACATCGCGCCTCCCTCCGCGGCTCCCGCGCTCTTTTCAGACTCAACATATTTCCTCACATAAACATCATAGCCCATGAAGCCACAGCGCAAAATCATGGGGGATGCTACACGAGAACGGAAGTCCTGCATCACCGTTTTGACGGCTCGATCAATGACGGTGTCCTTCGATGAAATGACACATCCTCTCCGCACGTTACGGAGGGAGTCTGGGTCCGCAGAATATATTGTCAGGCGCTGTAGATGGGGCAGAAGGTCAACTGTCCTCAAAAGAAGGTGCTGTGGGTACTATCAGCATACACGGTACGAAGTAAAAGTAATTAACCGACCGCAGCATCGACGGGCTCGTCAGGATTCATACTGACATTGAGGTTTCTCACGTTGTGCAATGCAGACAGCGCATCGACGTTGTGTGTTCCGAAACTCCAGCGGCACTCATAACTTGCCGGGCAAGACAACTCCAGCAGCGATTTGGCGTGTCTGGGGAGAACGGTCATGAAAAAAGTGTCGGCAAGATCGTCAGCTTGAATCTGACTTTCCCCGCTCAATCCCCAGAACTTCAATTTCTCCACCCCAGAGTAAGAGGCGAGATAGGCAAGGAGGTCGGGGTGTGACGTTGCCTGTGCTGATGTCCGTGAGATGGATTCGCAAGTGGGGGTTGCCATGCAGCATAGTCCAGACCCTTGCATCCCCATTGCCCCCGGGGAGATGTAAAGAGGTCAGGCTATGGTTCTGTGCGACAATCGACGGAATCGGGATGATTCCATCAGTCGACCACCACCATCACGGAGGGCCAACGGCCTGCCCGACCCCCGCACTGCGCTCTGACGCCCAACCCTGCCCCCACAATGAGCTCACAACCCACCGCCAACACCTCGAAACTCTCCTAGACTCAGCCCTTGCCACACTCATGCTAATTCGGGCAGCATCCGCCTCTGTTCCTGTTTTTGGAACACACATTGTGGGGATCATCCGCCTTCTCAACCAACACACAACCGACACCAGCCCCACCTGCATCCCAGCCCGTCCTCCACCCACTTCCGTCGCCACGACCACCGCCGCTACCATGACCTCAGCACCAACCCCAGCACCTACCTCCACCACTGCCACGTATGCTGCTGCGGCGGCTAGCGATCCGCGGCCTTCCGGCCCCAGTCTGGGGCCGGCGATGCCCGAGCGCGCTGCATCGCCTTCGCGACCGTCTGCTCCGGCGTGTCCCGAACCAGTCGCACGACCCACTCGCGTCATTATCCGCTTCGACGATGCACCGCAGACCTTGCCTCGACCACTCAAAGCCGACCCCCTTGCTCTGTACAAGGCTATCTCGGGCGCACTTATCGACGGATTTCACAACACGAGACTCGTTGTCGGCGTCCAGTGGAGCAGGAAGGGGAACTTGATCCTCCACCCCGCTGTGAACGCCTGCACAGCGAGTTACCTCACTGAGCAGAGCCCTTTCATATGGCCCGCGATCCGACCACTCCTCAAACTCCCTGAGGAGTATGATTGCCCGGCTTTCGAGACCGACGAACACTGGCATTCGGTCGTTTTCCACGCGGCCCCTGCACCGCCGGACGATCGAACCTACACTCGCAGCCTCATCGAGGATGGACTTGCAGCCTCTGACATCCCCAACAGGGTGTTCAAAGGCTACTCTGTTTTGAGTCGTCCGGCGGACATTCAAACGAGAGGTTCTCTAGCTTTGCGTGTCTCGCTCTCATCGGAGCCGGACGCCCTGCGCCTCATCAACAAGGGAGGTTTCATGGCGGGAACCTGGTGCAAGGTTACCCCATACCTCACGAAGCCCTCCTCCGCACTTAAAGCCGACCTACGTGCCAATCCACCCGCCGTGTAGCCCACCCCTCGGCCTCACCGCACCAAACCCACTGCGCCTGTCTACCCTGGTTTCCTTCTACCTATGACCACCCACCCACACTTTTCATCTTACTTTACTCACCAGTGCCTACCCTCGGGAGGCCTATACCACCAACTACCTTACGCCCGAGTCCGTTTAACTTACTCCCAGGGCTGCGCGCGACTCGTTTAGTCGCCACCGTCCGTCTCAGCCTAAAGTCGGCGGTCGGACACGTTTTCGAGGAACAAATATATTCACAGACACTTCCCCCTACTCACCTAGGACTACGCTTCTGTATAGTGTGTAGAAGGATGCCCAACATGCCGCACGCGGCGAGGGGCAAACTGAATGGATTAAAAATAAAAAAAAAATCGACGGAATCTTCCCTACGAACGGGGGCTTCATAGACGAAGGGCGAATATCCAACCTCTTCAGGCCCGATAAACGACCCAGCGAAAGCTCGGTAGTCCCGTATACCTCTAATCGAAGATCATCGAGAAGAGGTAGGTTGTTCAGGAAGTCGCAGAGGGCATTCACTTGCCATACAGGATCTTTGTACAACTCCCATCTGTTCAGCACAATATCAGCATTGTATGTACAATATCAATAAAAGATCCTTACTTGACGATTCGAATATTGCTTAGAGACCCTAATACTGAAGCAAGTAGCTCCTGCATAATGGCGTCCGAACGTTGTAACCCTGCCCCCGTCCATTTGTTTGCCGATTTGATGTCAAGTCTCTGAGCATACCGAGACCACCCCGTCTGCCCGGTCGCGAGAGCTTCGAGGAAGCCACGTCCCATGTCGATGTGCAGTTCTTCTTTTAGCAAGACCAGGGACGAAAAAAATATGGGTTCGATTGCAGCGCCAACGCTCCTGCATATTTGCCGGAGACTCATGTGGTCCGGCCTAGCGAGCTACGAGCATGGTCTGAACGCAACACATAACCCAGTGCAGGTCACGAACCTGGTCCCCGATCTCTTGTAATAGTTCCACCGACAGATCAAGGAGCATTGGGGCGATGCCTGACTGGGGTCTTGCCTTGAGAGTGTGAGTAGGAGGTAAGTAGAGAAGAGCGGCACCGCCTCACGACTGTCGGACAACGTCTCGATGTTGGTATCGATGGAAGCGCTCCCACGCCTGCGATTGGTTGGTGGTTACGTCACTGGGCACGAATTCATTCGACAGAGGTTCTTTCGGAAGTTCGCTCAAATTTGTTATTCTCCTGCTTTATTATTCAGGACAATGAATCCCGCAAAGCCTGAATCTGGGACTGTAACACATCAATTTTGGACAAGCCAGCTACTTAGTCTCGGAGTCTGGCACTCCTCCAACACCTTTCGTTCAAATCCTTCGCACAACTCAAGGCACTTACATGCAGTTCTGGATCCCTCACTCGCTAAAGGTAAAGTCATTTGTTGTGTTTACTGGACATGAAACAGAGCATATTTCTCACCCTTAGTACCCCGCTCAGCGCTCCGTCAAAGCAAGTCAATTTCCAATCGGTTTGTGCGTGGAATCTATGAAGCCAACTTACCTTCAGTATCTATGGGACCCTCAAAGATGTTGGTTCAGCTCCTATGAGATTTCGCCAAGACGCACGGGTGCCCAGTTGGTTCCTTTCATGTGGTCATATTTTCCACCTCACATGAAAGTCGGTCTATCTCGTACAATTCCCAGTATTTTCATTTGGTCCCAGTAGCATTAGGATGCCTTCTGTCCTCCTGTACAATCCCCCTGGTCTCCGCAGCTCCGGGTGCATCAGTGTCATCTTCCGCTAGGACCCTCTGTCCTCCGCATCTCCGAATACACCGACGTCGTCATCCCAGCAGTGATGTAGGCACTTGTACCATCTTAGATTGAAGTCGTCGAATATTTTCTCCTGGGTCCTAGCCACGCGTAGCAGCGGTAGGACGTTCTCTAACTCTTTGCCCAATGGGTTTGGCCACTGTATCCCCGCGAGCATCAGCGCCGTCTTCAGCATGTTGATGTACAGTAATGTTTATGATACTTGCAAGCAGAGGCAAAAACTGTGCACAGATGGTGCAGGTAAATCCTAATATGCACCTATTTTGTTTGAGTTGTCGCAGTGTTCACCGGAATGAAGTAGGTAGAAGTACTGAAGTGTGCACAGGGTGCACAGATGGGAGGGGTTGGAAGAACCCCTTCTTGTTACGCGACCTGGCGTGTGAGCCCGGACAACCGAGCCAAGCAACCTTGAATGACGCACATCCGCATGTGTCCCAATTGAGAACCTTCGCACTTTTGAAGGAACTTTCTGGAAATCTACTCGGCTGTTGGTGAAATATGCACAACTAGTGTTGCTGCGACTCGAAAAGTGGAGTTTATTTTGAGTTTGACGACTTGACTTGACTTGGCCGGGCCAGAGTCACTCGGAATGACTACAAGTCGACTCTCAAGTCAGTGATGTTCTCCCATCTCTCGGAGCGTGTTTCAACTGGCATGTTGGATTTCCATCCGGTATTCCATTTCATTCCTTCTGCATCAACTTCGAGTCGTAACTCGTGTCGAGATCCGTGCAAAGACCGAGGACGGCACTCAGACGTTATGTGCGGCACACAGCCAAGTATGCGGGGTTTGACTCCCTGCATCTGAATTTAAGAAAATCACGGCCCCCGTCAAGCATGTTGAATTTCCAGCTCTCACCCCATTGCATCCTGTGCATCTGACCTACTCGTCCTGGATATCGTCATCAGTATTCATCTGTGCATAGACTAGGGAAAGCACTCGGACGTCGCGCGCGGCACCCAGCTAGATATGTATCATCTCACAGTCGTCTGTTGGCCAATTGGTCGGTCATTGGGGTTCGACTCTCCCCATCTGAACCAGTTGTACGGTTCTGCTTTTATTTTTTGTTTGGTCTTGCAATATGGTCGAGCCACAAGTGGCCGTCTGGCAGCGGACGCGGATCCACCGACCGAGAACTGAGGAGGATCGAGTGTGGTCTCAAGTGCATCAGGCCTTTCGGGAGACACCGAGTGAGGGCGATTCGAAATTTTGTGCCACCGGGTGAACAAAGCCTGAAGCAAAAAACATTGAATACTGTACAATTTCGTTCAAATCGACAGGGGGTGTGACGCGTGACCCATTTTACCTATTTGACATTTCGGCAGCCGCTGAATCTTTGCGTGACACCTCGAAAATTTCGGCATTTGAACCGGAATTTTTGTCTTTTTTGCCTTTTTTTTTTTTTTAAGGCAATTTGAGGCATGTGTGACCACTTGAAGGTTCGCCAGAGGCCTGAGTGACGCGTGACCTCGACAAAATTTCGTGATCGACAGGGGGATGCGTGACGCGTGACTGCCGATTTGAACGAAATTGTACAGTAGGTTTGGGTCAGACCAGTTCAAATTTCCATCAGCAAACCCTGATTTCCGAGTAGCCGTCCAAGCAGATTGAAGGTAGTAGCCGTAGACGGGGGCACCGGGGAACACCGAGAACAATATGCAGTCACCACCGAGTAAATTAGGAAGAGAACGAACTCGTTGAAGTTGAACATAGTGGTTGCGATCAAGACGAACCTCATGAGCTGACACGTGAATGGTCATCAAATGCCTGCGCAAATAACATGATGGTCCGTGCGCAGTCTGGCGGTACAAAAGCCCGCTCTACTCGTTGATGCAACTCATACTTACCTTGATGGCAGAGGTCCCTTCACCTCCCTGGGTCTGTGGGCCGTGGGAACACTCCATAGCACGGCGACCCTGTCCATACAGAGTGCGCCTGCGGCTTGTATGTGCTTAGGTGCATGCACTGTCTCAATATTTTCCTGTTCCACAACGGCCACTCGGCTGGGTGGACCTTTTTTTTCCGATCCCCTGCGGTTCTACCCTAACCTTAATTCCATCGATATATACTGCTTTGACCGACCCTATTTGGCAAGTTCGTGTGAATTTTCCGAAGAATGGGTTCCCGAGCTAGCATATATTTGTATGTGCAGCCCTGTCTGGATTTGGACAGATCTTTGAGCAGCGTGAACTCTGGTACAGATCCAAACCCAGATCGCTCTATGATGTCAGGGTATTAATCTCCGATTAACAAGGGAGGTGGGAAAAGGTAATCGTGCCGAGCTATAGGTGCTTCCCCCGTTGGCACCCTGGAGAAATGCTATGCCTCCTGTGACTCACTTGGGCGGGGTTGAATATGGGGGTATTGGGAATCTTCCCCAATACCCATCCCGACTGCACTCCGAAAATATATAAAGGCTCATTCCTCTCCATGAAATGTCCCACATCACCACTGACATGGCTTCTTTGATCGAACTGCTACTGTGACTCTCTGGACTGCTCGATGGCTCTGGGTCCTTCTATCCGCCCGGAGAATTCTACATAATATCCCAGGACCCCTGTCGCCTTCCTTCTTGACAGTTAAGTCCCACTGAGTATTGTCTTTGGTTTGGCTCGTGGATGTGACAAGAAACTTCCTGGAAATATACGATTTGAATGCCTGGGATTTTCATCATAGTCTTGCCGAGAAATGTGCGTTGTTTTTCTACTTCACATCACATCAAATCTGTTCAGTACCTCATTCATATCCCAGATGGAGGCGTCTTCTGATTTGACGGCCTGCTCGGGGTACAACATGCTTGGTTCTACATATTATTTCCTCAGTCTAGGTCCACAGGAGAAACAACTATACGTCTTCAATCCCAAATCGTTATATCAAATCCTGGTCAAAGTATGTTCCTACAAGTGGTCGCGACCTGAACTTGGTTTACATTGTGACAATTTTCAGGACCAGGACATGTTCGAGGAGGCCGACAGCAATTTATACGGCAGCCTGGTCCTTTTCAGTGAGGGAATTCTGGCAACTTCAGGTGCGTTGTGGATGCCGTCGTGCTTCACGCATCTCCCGAGACATCCAACCATAGGCGAGCAACACAAAAAAAAATGCAAAATGCTCAATCCTGCATTCTCGGCCGCCCACCTTCGACAAATGGGTGGGTTCTTCTTTTGATTCCGATTTGAGCTGGGAACAGTACTCACTGAAACTTCCAGCAAAGTCCCATCTTCTTCGATGTCGGGAAAAGGCTCAGTCCTTCCATAGTTCCGTGAGCCTTCTTGTTTCTGATCTTGATGATTCACAAGCTCCAATCCGCAATCCAATCTCGCGTTCAGGATGGTCCCAAAGAGGTATGTAGAACACATCGACTCACCCTGTCCCAAATGAATGAGCTTCATCCACAGAACAATATCCTGGTATGTCTACTCGGAAGCTCGACTCGCCCGTTAAACAACCACCCAGCTATGGATGACGCGGACCGCGCTGGAACTCATTGGCCAGGCTGGACTGGGTCACTCCTTTGACTCCCTCGATACCGATGAAATTCCGCCGTACATAACATCCGTCAAAAAATTACAGTGAGCTCCACCCACATCCCATTTTACTGTGTGCCGAGATGTTTCAAGGGTAACGGTGCATAAGATGGCGCTGGGCATGAAATACATTCTCCCATGGGTGACAAAGCTTGGGACACCAAACTTTCGGCGGTTGATCGTCAACATCTTCCCATGGCAGACTTTGCACGAGGGCCGCGATACAGCCGACACGCTGTATGCAACCGCTGTCCGGATATATCATCTCAAGAAAATGGTGCTCGTTGACGAAGGGGGCTCTTTCCCGATTGCCGGCCAGGGCAAGGATATCGCCAGCATTCTCCGTATGGTGCTGTTGCGACTCTGCAATGCACGCTTACGAGGATGCTCTGTAGTGAAAGCTAACAGCAACGCCTCCTCGAACGAGCGGCTCTCGGAAGACGAAATCATAGGCCAGGCAAGTCAAGTCATCTTCAACCATGTAAGGAATGGTACTGACCTCCAATCATAAGTTGAAGTAAGAGCCGAGTTTTCTGAGCTGCTCGTGTAATATCATCTCTCGTAGCACTCTGATATTCGCGGCAACCGACAGTGAGCTGCCACTTCCCACAATTCATCTACAGCGACTGACCTTAACGTTCCAGCGACCTCGTCCGCTCTTTCTCGCACCCTGCATATTCTGGCCCAACATCCAGACGCACAAGAGAAACTTTGACGAGAGATACGGTCTGCTCAACAAACACCAGTCGATATCTCGTACGACCAACTGAACTCGATGGAGTATCTGGACGCAATCTGCCGAGAAACCCTCCGCCTGTACGTCGGGAGGTCTGTGAAAGTCTTTCTTGCTGATACCGCCCTGCCATAGGTACCCTCCGGTGTCTTTCATTCGAAGAATGTGAGCATAATACTATGCGGCGGGCTAGGTGCTCACCCTGCTCCCAACCATGCCCCAGGACGCAAAAGGATGTTGCATTAACGACCTCCACCCCAATCACTACCCTCGACGGGTCCACCGCCACCGAGATTCCCGTTCCAGCGCGGACAGAGGTCATTGTCTCCATCCTTGCCTCAAACCGCAACCCAGCTATCTGGGGATCCGACGTACTCGAATGGAAGCCTGAGCGCTGGTTATCACCGTTGCCGAAAAGCGTCACCGAGGCGCATCTTCCGGGGATTTACTCCCACTTGTGAGACGACGCAGTTTGAACCTGTGACTGCACGGGCCCACTAGGGACATCCCAGAATGACTTTTGCTGCGGGAGGTAGATCTTGCATGTCAGCATTTATTCACTCCTGCCTTCGGCGAAATGGCCTCACTGATAGCCATTACTTTGTAGTGGATTCAAGTTTTCGCAACTGGAGATGAGTAAGTTGACGTCCGACCAACTCGTGCCACCATTGATTAGTCGTCTCTCTCAGAGGTCGTGGTCTGTCTTCTGATCGAGCGGTTCAACTTCTCTCTGTCGAACAGCGCTTGCAGTCCCGTCTGTGGACGGGAAAGAGCAGCTCCCGCTGAAGGTTGAATTAGCCAAATAGGCGTACCTTTTCATTTTGAAGAA
The DNA here is from genome assembly GCA_029378375.1 of Mycena olivaceomarginata. NCBI lineage: Eukaryota > Fungi > Basidiomycota > Agaricomycetes > Agaricales > Mycenaceae > Mycena > Mycena olivaceomarginata. The sequence continues at coordinate 68,607 of JARKIC010001902.1, forward strand.
CGCTTGACATTCCAAACGTGAACACGTCCACGCATCTTTTGGTGCCTTGAGCTGGAATTTTCAAGTGGCCTTGCTTGTGAATGAACGAAGAAATCCGCACTCGAGACATTCTGAACAGTACTGCGAGGGAAAGCGCAGCATGCGTACGCGCACGCTTGGAAAAATAATTCAAGCTCGGCGTCCGAGAATTCATACGAGTCACTCGGATTTGAGACTGGAAAATCCCATGAAGAATGATTCGAATCGTCGGCTGGACGCTCACGATCAATTGCTCTCGCCTGTCTCCGTCGAAAGAATTGAGTGGCCGATCTTCGAGTTCCTTGAACCCAGAGAGTTGCCGAAAATTGAAAATTTTCAGGGAGAATCCAATGGGCACAGAGAGATCGGTGCTGTGAGTCGTCTCTGATTAAGCGTGGGTAAAATCGGGTTCAAGAGCGGCGACGATCGACGATGGATATTGATTTCGGTGACACAGCGGCGCAGTTGCTCTGGGATTTATTATTGCAGCGGTGTTTAATCTACAAAGTAACGCTCTCTCTATCAGAGGTAAGCCTGATGCGAAAGTACGAAGCGTGAAAGCCAACCTCTAAAACTCGTTGCCAACAAAGCTCTTAACTCGAACCCGATGAAAGAGCCCTAGAACTTGGTCCCAAGGAACGAGAACTCCGCTGGACCCCCCACCTTCACACAGTTCTTCTTATGCTGCGGCCAATCCACCCTCTGGCACCCGCGCACCGCCGGGTCGCAGTACCTTGCTACCTTGCACCTCCCGCACCTTTTCATCGTCCCGTCCGCCTCCCTTCCGCACAGCGCACAGCAGCTCCCATCCCCATCCCCAGCGTTCTTGCGCTCGCGATCGGAGGCGGAGATGACCGCGGCGAGGCCAGGGACAACGCTCTTCTGGCGCGTGGCCATGTAGCGCACGGCCATGCCGTCGCTGTCGGCGATGTCGACGCTCCCGCCGTGCGCGAGGAACCATTTGAGGGCTTCGGTTGCGCGGAGGACGACTGCGGGGTCCTTTGGGGTCCAGATCAGGGTGATTTCGTGCGCGGCGGTGGCTGACAGTGGAGGGATGGATGCTTAACAAAGAAATAACGATAAAATAGGAAATGATGCCCACCACCGTACCGATTCCGGTTGTTCAAATCGCCGCCCGCGTCGAAGAGCAGTTGCGCGTACTCAGTGTCTAGCGCGGGCTTGGTGGAGATCGCGTGCGACACCGCGAGCGTCCCGGAAAGATCTGGGGCGTTGACGGGGACCTTAGCGGTTTGGATGAGCCAACGCGCGACGGCGAGGTGCATCGCGCCGCGCTCGGGGGTAGATGATCCGCATGAGCCCAAGCAGCCCATAGATCGGCACGCGCGTCGGGCCCCAGGTCAGGCCATACAATTCCTGCGCGGCTGCGGCCTCGGGAGTGAGCTTCACCGGCGGCTCGGTGGTGCTGGGCCCGGGCGACTCGGGGTTGATGGCCGCGTGGCGCGCGACGCGGCGCGCGAAGTCCGCTTTAACTTGAGCGAGCTCCCCCTTGGCGAGGGAGATCCCGTACGCGTCGAGGTCGCGTCCAGGCTCCATGCACTCTGAGGTACAAAAGGTGCGGAGACGCTGGGATTCGACGCCCTTGAGGATCTCGTTGGTTTTCAGAAGCTCGGAAAGAGGTCTGTTGCGGTGAGCAAAGCGTAAAAAGACAAGGGGAGATGGATTTTCACCTTCCCTGGTGGCTGGTAGTCTGGATGTGTTGGCGGAGGCGTGCTTGTGTTGCGGAATCCATGTCGAGTGGCGCGGGGTTAAGGTATGAAAGAGAATTGCAAAAAGCTCACGTGTTCAACATAAAATGCTCGGATGATGCCGGGATGCGGCTGTGCTCTTTCTTCCCACTACAATCATGATCCTGCGGACGTCGCTTGGCTGGCTTGTATTCTCACCTCAACCAACTCTCCGAGTGAGAGTGTCCGGACGCTGGACTCCCAATCATTCCCAATGGATCTTGGCATTGGGCTTGGCCCGCTGGATTGCTTAAATCTCACGGACCGTCCCGAGGCTCCTGGGATCCCCGTAAGCAATCGGCAGGGCTGACGAACCCGATGAACATCTGCGGGTGTGCAATCAGCATCAATGCCGCTGATACATCTCCCTCCCTTATATAAATCCGCTGAATGCATGATGGTTCTGTCTTGATCCTGGTTACCTGCGCGACCCTCAAAACTCTTTATATACGGACGACTATCATCAACCAGGGTCCCAACTTCATAGCGAACACAAAACATGATCAACACTCCTTTGCTCGGCGCCACTCTCCTTCTTTCTTTCGTCTTTCTTCGTCTGCTGCGGCGCAATCGGGCGAAGCTGCCACGTGTCGGGCGCGCGGGCCCCATTGGATACGTCTGGACCGTCCTGCGGTCAGTGCTCGACAGCGATGGCTTGGTAACCGAGGGCTGGGAAAGATTCGACGGGAAACCGTTCATTCTTCCCTCAATGACGGGCGAATGGATCGTTCTCGGCCCTGAATTCGTCGACCTCCTGCGCAAGTCGGATGATTCCGTGGTGGGCATAGGCCATTTCATGTTCGAAACTGAGCCTCACCGGATGGCTATCCATTTATTAGATCAACGCTCCAAAACGCAACGTGGAGGTCGGGTCCCCCACTCAATGCCCTTTGCCTTTCGTAACTCTGATCTCCTTCCCGCAGCTCTTCCAGCCTGCCATAATGTTCGGCGATATCGTCTCAAATCCCTACCACGTCGGCGCCCTTATCCGCTCGGACCTCACCAAATCCCTGCGCTCGCTCGTGCCCGAAATCCTCGAAGAAGCACAGCTCGCCATCCCGGATGTGCTCAACATCCCGGGCACAGAGGAGTCTATCGCAGTTCCTCTGTTCGACACGATGGTGCGCCTCCTCGCGCGCGTGAGCAACCGCGCGATGATCGGCGCGCCGGGGTGTCGCGACGAACAATTCCTCCAGCGACAAGTTAGTGTGGCAGCGCAGGCGATCCCAATGGCGCAGGTGCTTAATTGGTTTCCGCAGTTTTCAAAGCGGTGCGTATCATACATATTTCCGAATGAAATCAGCGCCCTCAGCTAAGATATTGCAGGGCGGTGTGGAAGCTGTTCTCAGTCCTCGCGGGTAGCAAGGACGAATGCGTGAGACTGCTCACGCCGTATGTGCAATCGCGGATAGACTACGCGCAACAGGTGGGTTCGGGCACCCTCTGTTCCTCCCTCTTTTCTCAGAATCCTTACCTCGCTCTACTCTAACTTCGATTTCTATTCCTTTCGTCCAGGACAACCCAAGCACAATCACAGACCTCCTCCTCCGCTACGCGCCCGAAGAAGACCTCACCGACGCACGGCGCCTCGCCATCCGGGTGGTGCACCTCAACATGGCCTCCATCCACACTTCGTGCGTTCTTCGTTTGTTCCCGTCTTCCCTCTTCCTCTCCTCTCCCGCGATCTCCTCTAAATTACTGATCGCTAATCAATAATCAATTCATCAACAGCTCAATATTCACAACCCACGCCCTATTCGAGCTCGCGCGCCTCCCACCCGCCCAGCTCGCGCTCATCCGCGCTGAGATCGAACAGGCCATCGAATCCGAGGGCGGGGTGTGCAACAAGGTGGCGGTGGGCAAATTCTTCCTGCTCGATTCGCTGCTGAAGGAGGTGGGGAGATATCACTCGCTTTTTGCTGGTGCGCGCGCCTCTCTTTACTCTTCATTTCTTCCTTCACCTTTTTCTTTCCCGCTTCTACTCGTGTGTCGGCTTCGATTATCCGCTTACTTATTTACTTTGTCAGTGGGCCCCTCGCGCGTCGTCCTCCACGAGACCATCCTCGCGAACGGCGCCGTTCTCCCGCGGGGGAGCGTCGTCTCCCTCGCGCCGAAACCGCTGCACTTCAACCCCAGAGTGTATCCAGACCCAATGATGTTCGACCCGTTCCGGTTCGCCAAGCAAGGTGCCAGTTCTGCGAGTGGAAAGCTCGAACCCGCCGACGTCCGAAACGCGTTCACCAGCCTGAGCAACGACTACATCGTGTTCGGTGTCGGGATGCACGCGTGTCCGGGGCGGTTTTTGTATGTCGTCTCCTCCTCCCCTCCCATCTCCTTCTTTTTTTTCCCGCTCCCCTTGCTTCCCTTCCCTCTCCTCCATCTTCGCATCCCACTTCCCCTACTGATAACTGCCCGATAAATGATACTGATGAATGAGCTGATACTGATGAACGTCACAGCGCCTCCCTCAAAATCAAGATCATCCTCGCCGAAATCCTGATGAACTACGACGTGTCCTTCCCCGCGGGGGAGTCGAACACGCCGAAGCCTTTCGCGTTCAATGTGTTTACGATGCCGAATCCGAGTGCGCGGTTGGTGTTTAGGAAACGGAAGGTCTGATGGGCGGGAGGGAGGGGGGCGGGTGTTCCGCGGGGGTATCTAATTCTGTCCTGCGTCTGTCCTGCGTCTGTCCGACATACTAACTTCCCTTGTCTTATTCACGCTGTGTTAGCCATCAGTCATAATTATCTATAGATGTCGCCTAATCACCGCCATAACAGCTGTGGCCAGAACCAAGACCGAGTCGACTGTGAGTCTCGACGGATATTAATGTGCACACTCCACATATCCATATCTTTTGAAGCGGTTAAGACTCTCAGCTGACGACGGAATCAATCCAGTTTGCTAGGCTCTGGACCAACAGAGCTGTATGGCCAGATTATCGCGCGATTATAATAGGCGGAGGCCGATCCAACCAGGCCGATTAAATTACCACCATGCCCCCAAGTTCCCCGTTACCCACCGAATCAGACTGCCGAACCACAGTTGATATCGCGGCAGGGACATTATTACAAGGCCTTCCGTGTCTGTGTTGTACTCTCATCGGCTTGACCTCTTTGATCGTCGTCGTTTTCCTTGTTCGACTGCTTTCGCCCACCAGACTTTGCGGAACGATGAAGAACTCGCTCAACGTCGCCGAACGAGTCTAAACCCACCCTTGACGCTCCTTTCTTCATGCTAAACCCTGTTTAAACCCCGCCTTCAATCAAAAACCCAGCCGCCTTTGATCACTATTTTGGTTAATCACTGCCCTCCGCCCCTGGACCCGCAACTGTTTAAATTAAACACTGCTTGAACGGTGTTTAACATCTCAACGCTAATTGCTTATTGCTACTTGCAAAATAGTTGGCGGTCACGCGCATTTGATCAAAAAACGCCACTTTTGAATACCAATCTTGCGCGCGCCATAACTCGAGAATGGCTGGACCAATCAACAAGGTTTCTCAATTAAAATTGAAGTACTCATCGAGGGCTAGGGCGCCCCGTGGTTTTCGAGCCGATCCACGTAGTTTCGGGATTTACCTTTCGCCAATAACATTGTACAAGTTGAGTGTTGAATGAGTTCGGATAATACAGAATTGGTTGTCCATCAATGAAGGTAATGAATGAAACTACACTCTGTATATGTAGGCCAGAAGAATGCAACCAAGAGACCGTAAGTGCACCGGAACACGATACGGGTTTGCCAAACAAATCACTCATTGTTGATTCCGATTCCAACTGTATCACCAGCCTACTGCTTCACATCACCGTATATCAGGCTATGGGTTCCCGCAAGAAACAAATTGCGCGCACCCCAGCTAAGGTACGAGCTTGGTACGTATAGAGCGTCTGTCTACGAGAGACTACACCCCAGCAGCCGTTAGAAATTCTGGAACGCGTAAAGCCAAAAAGAAGGTTGAAAATGACGAGAACACCGCGCCTGCCAGTGACAAGCAGGCTCAGAGGCCAAAGCCTAGACCCCTTCGCAAACACGCATCGATGGAAACAGTGGCGGCCGCCACTGCTTTGGTCTCGATGGGGCAGGGGTCCAATGCCTCGGATCGCGCATTGATGGACGCGATTAACACGCTTGAGAACATGGATTACGATCCCGCGGGTCCCGAGACAAGCGACAATGACCTGATGGGGGACTCGAACACGGCAGAGGAGGAGGATGAATCGGATAGCAGCGAAGAGTCTGAAGACAATGAAGAATTGGATGATGGTGAGTACGCAACAGGCAGGTTCTCGGCCGTCATTGACAGTGTCAAGTGCTTGATGATGCTGTTTCCCGTGTTCTCCCCGCACTCAAGATCCCCCCGACGTTTACTATTCCGTTTGAAGTACCCCACAAGAATGGCACTCGTGATTTGAACGGAATCACATCGCGCACTGATTTTGACGACTTCCTTGTCGCTGCAGCAGCCAAAATGGACACTCGCCCTTCACTTATGTCCAATCTCGCCTATCTTGCTTCCTATAAGCTGAAAACTCCGAAGCCACTTCCCAAATTGCTCGACGATGAGGAGGCATGGGATGGATTGATTTCGGATGTTGCACAGCACATCAATGCATCGAAAGCAAAGAATAGAGGCAAGGGTGAAGTGAAGCCATTCCATATTTCTCTCATTGATTTGTCGAAAACTGGGGAGGCAGCTAAATCGGGAACGGGGAGAAAGGTCAGATTGGCAGCCGTCGTTTGTCCTCTTATTTACGGGCTTGTTCATTAGGGGAGAAAGGCGAAGCAAGATGAAGCAGGGGATGATCAGCCCGCACCCACTCTCAAGGAGCACGAGCTATTCAAGAAAATTGAAGAGAAGAATTACTGTCAAGCGTGTAAAGCACCATGTGTCGTACTCGATAGCGGGGACCACCACATTCTCACGCACAGTGAGTTGGCAACATGGGCCTTGCTCACGGTCGGTTGTACTGTGTTTTGGTCGCATCATGAACTCACTTCTTGCAGAGCCGCCATCAAGCGGTCATACATGAACCCCCCAAGGAGCTCGGCCTCGATGCGAATCATGCTAGGCAGAAACGAGCGCGGAATCACAACACCAGCACCAATAATTCGAACTCGACTGATCCGCTGGCATAGATGCAGGTTTTCGGGCCGCTCTTTGGGGCTCTGTTGAGCAATAGGGCCCCGGTTGCGGGCCCTGCCCCGACCGCACCTGAATTGTGGCCACCACAACAAGGTGTGCCTGCCGGTTCACCTGTCAGCCCCGGAGATCCTGCCGCGCTTCGTCCCCATTTGGACGAGCCCACGTCGTTCCCAGGGGCGAAACGGTGTGCTTCCGAGGATCCCTCCACCGACATCTGCCTTGACATAGGGACTTGGCTCTCAAAACTCGACTCGGATCCAATCCGCAGACGAATGAAACTCAATTACGCCCAATACAGTAACTTCCTCATCACCAATGGGTTTTTCGAGGTCAGCGACTTGACCAATGTGGCCGCTGAAAAACTCTTGACACTGCCGGGAGGAGAGGCGATGAATTTTGGAATTGCGAACCGTCTTGTCACATATGCAAATGAGGATTTTGAGAAGCCTGCTTCGAAGCGCCTTCGAGTTGAATGAAGTAATCAAATAATCATATCAAACGATAGTATTTCTTGTAATATACTTTACAAATATCCACAATGATGAAAGTACCCCTCTGCATCTTCCTGTGTAACAGAGTACGCAGCTTGAATCAAGTGGACGTAAACATAAGTATCATCTCGGGCCTAATCAACATCTTCCCTCGACAGCTCTCCGACACGCCGGACATATGCTTTGATTGAGGAGAATGCCAGCTCAATCGGGTTGAAGTCGGATGAGTAGGGAGGAAGATACATGAGTCACATCCCACCGCAAAGGGTTTCAAGTCAGACAGGATACTATAAACATGCAATAACGTACCGGCTCTCGATCAACTCCTGAATCTCGGGGTCTTTATGGATGCGAGCGTTGTCCATGACAATAACTGATTTTGGTCGCGGAAACGGCTGCATGTGGTCGAGAAGTCCCTCAATGAACTCACGAAAGAGTTCCGCAGTGAAAGACCCTTCCACAATTTTTACATGGAGCATGCCATCTAAGACTCCAACCGTTTCCGTTTATAAATGTTTATACACGGTTTTAACCGTTTTCGTTTCCGTTTAATTTGGCTCTGGGCTCAAACAGTTTGGAAACAGTTTTTTAAACGGTTAAACGGTTAGGAAAATGCTCAGCGCTCACAGAGGAATGCCAGTGTAAATCTGAGTTAATATCAGGCTCAATAATGTCCTTTCACCACTTTGTGAGCTCTTCCGATATACATAAATGCAATTATTGACCTGTACTGACCATGCTGGCGCTCAACGGCCGGAGTCTACTCTAAATATGGTAATTGTTCACCTGATTGATGGTTCGGGATTGATGCGCCGTCAAAGCCGGCACTTGACGACCTCAAATTCAACCAGACATACTTCGTCTTTCCCTTGTTTTCTATCGCCCGGTACCTGGTATATGTCCCATTCAACCTCAACTTAAAACACTTGAACCATTACCAACTCGGAGAGCCCACACGCTACGTAGTTCAAATTTTTTGATCATTGACCAAGCTGGATCTTTAAATTGCTGCTTGTTAACCATACATATGTTGCACATAGGTATTATATTCAGACTTACCGGCTCTCATGAACAAAACTTGGGAAGACATAGACCCAACTGAGACAATATATAGGTGCCGTGGCTTTGATGATAACTTCCCCCAAAAAATACCGTTTAAAAAACAGTTTAAAAACGGTTTAAAACGGTTTAGAAACCGTTTCCATTTAATTTACCGCGATCAGTACACGAAAACTAAATGATTGGAGCCTTAATGCCGTCAATGGCCAACGCAGGAAGCATAGAGTATCTGTGAAGGGGTCGAAAAAACGAGAGCGAAAAGGGGAGTAGTGACGTACCGTCAGCCACGAACGAAAAAACATTTCCTTTGGGCCCGTTCTCCGGACAATACCCAGGCCTTCCCGCGAATGGATGTCCGCCTATCGAACGAACTTTCATCGACAAATACAGTCTGTTCGGCGGTGTACTTGCTCCCATATTGGTAACGAAAAGCTAGGCGCTTCGCTTCACCGCGTTCAAGGGCTACCCGTGTCAACTTATACATCAAAGGATAGGTCAGAACTCCTTGGTTGACCATCAATTCAATCAGACAGTGCATACCTTTTTCATAGTGAAACCACACCTTTTAAGGGTTCTCCATAGCGTTGATTCATGTACCTCGAGCCCCATCCGGTCCTCCAAGACTTCCTGAAGCTCCGCTAGATAGATATCGGGACTGTGGCGAACAAGCCCACACAAGAACTTATTGTCAATGAGTTCAGGAGCCGAGGCTGGAAGAAATGTTGTCGCACACCTTTGTATCTCGCACAGTCAGGCTGCGCTTACGCCCCCGAAGCTCTTGGTACATATGCTCCCGCATAACTGTGCCCTTGTTGCGGTAGTCGGCGAAAATCCGTTCAATTGTTCGTTGTTTGAGACCAGTCAGCTTTACGATGTTTGAGATGGATTGGGACATCCCCATGCTGAGAATAACCCCCCGGAGGTCATCGGAGAGTGGCTTCCCGCGATTCATGTTGATAGATAGCTTTCGAGTCAAGAGTCGATGGTGGTTGAAAGGAGAGCACAGACGGATTTCCATTTTCAGAAATTGAATCAACAACAATAATCTAACTATGTGGATCGGCTCGAAAACCACGGGGCGCCCTAGCCCTCGATGAGTACTTCAACTTTAATTGAGAAACCTTGTTGATTGGTGCAGCCGTTCTTGAGTTATGGCGCGCGCAAGATCGGTATTCAAAAGTGGCGTTTTTTGATCAAATGTGCGTGACCGCCAACTATTTTGCAAGTAGCAATAATGAAAGGGGTTGGCCGGCAAGCGGCGGGGCACAAACAGAACTCAGAACATTAGATTTGTCTGTACTTGTGGGCCTTTTAATTTCTGGACCACTGCGTAGAACTCGAAAGGTGGAATTGATGCAAAATTGATGTAAACACTTGAATGAAAGTTTGATGAAAGTAGTGGCTGGCAAGCGGCGAGGCTGCCCACAAATAAAAAGGACAGGGATTTTAGACAGTTTTTCAGACACCTCAATGTTCACTCGGTTGACGCTTGCGCGCCGACCAGCTCACATTGACCGTGGGATAATTCTATTTGGAAACCCGGCTTTCAGCGGAAACGCCTCTTCCGGAAAATGTGTTATTTGGAAGCCTGGCTTCCAAGGGTTTCTCGCCGTCGGCCGACATCAACGTTGATATGCCGAGATCAGCATGTGTGCAACACGGCATTGCGACTGGAATCACAGCTCACAAGCCACTGGAAGAAACATTGAAAGTTGCGGCTGCACCGTGCGTTTCGGTTCAAATCAGTCCAACATCGCTTGGAGTAAAATTGGATTCCGGGGGTAGAGAGATAAATATTCCAGAGGCCCTGGTGCCAGTTCAACGTGTGTACAGCGGCTTTGCTGTTGCCGACTGATTATCTGGCCGCACCAAAACCCATATAGTCGGATTTTGTCAGTAATTGAGTCTACCAGTGGCTCAGTGCAAAAAGTGTAGCCGTGGCTGCCCTTAAAGCCGGATTGTCACAGATTATTTCTTACCCTATCACGGCTTTGCGGCTACTACATCTACGACAAGGTACGTTGACCTGGTGCGTGAACCTGCTGTCTACTAAATAGCACTCTGATTCTTCGTCTATCCATGGCTCGGCCACCGGGAATGAACCAAGTAAATTTGGTCCAAGTGAGCGACACCGTGAATTGTCAAGAGCACCGCAAGATTGGACCAGGTTGTCACTTGTGTATTCTGCATTGCCCATCCACCTCTCCCTTTCTATTCTGTTGTCTACGAATGGATTTGGATCCGTAAGGGTACATACTAGTTCATACAATTTTAAGCCTTCACCCTTAGCCATTCGGCTGTGCGGTTAGTCCGAAGATATCCTTTGAATCACAAGCCCGCCGATTAAACTTGCCGGACGATGGCCGAAGGGTTTCCAAATAGACGATTGTTTGGAGTTCTCGGCAAGTTGGGATTTCCGCTGGAAGCCGGGTTTCCAAATAGAATAATCCTTGACCGTGTGAGCTTCAGACTGCTAAAGGTTGTGTGCATTTGTTGAATGATCCAATGATGCCCTTTTCACGTGCTTTTTGAGGCGACATTTTCGGTACTCTAAGCACAATCAGAACAAGTTCTGTTTGTAAATCAAACTTTGTAGAGTTTTATTATTTCGCACGCCACTGGGCGCTCGCTCATTCCCGAACACATCAGGTTCTTTTTTTCCATCCTAGGCACAGAGTTCTCAGTATCGCAGTTTAACTTTTGGAAGGCCTTCGCTGGGCTGTGTATTCGTACGCCACCGCTAATTCCCGACGTTACAACTGTTTGTTTTCGACGGAGCGCTCACTGGCGCCTACATTTTAGCTTTCAAAGTTGGGGATTCTTCGCTCTGACATTTTTTTTTTTTTTTGGTTTTGCTCTGACATCATGTCTGTCCGAAGCCGTATCTCTATCTGTAACCTCTCCCATACGTCTAAGGTCAGCTGACAGGTATCGCTTATTTATAAGGTGGGAGCCGGCGCGAACTTGAAGCGCGGGTGCGCTTGACAATTATCTATATAGCTGCTGCTGCTGCTCGCGTCCGCTTGTGGCACGACCAAACATCGACTCCCCCCCTCCCCCCACCGAAGCCACCTCCATGGCACAAGCCATGGCAACCATGAAGCAACAAGTAATCGAGTCGCATGGCATATATCACGGCCTCCCTGTGCACGGCGACGAGCACAAGGGCCTCACGGCCATTGTGACAGGCGCCAATGGCATCAGCGGCCAACATATGGTGCGGGTGTTGGCGCAGTCGCCGTCACGGTGGAGCAAAATCTACTGCCTCTCACGACGGCCGCCAGCAGGCACGCAGCTGCCCGTCAATGCGACGCACATCTCGGTCGACTTTCTCTCCAAGCCCGAGGCCATTGCGGCGGTGCTGCACGAGCACGGTATCACGCACGCCGACCACGTCTTCTTCTTCTCGTACATCCAAGTGGCGCCGGTGCCGGGCCGGGGGCTGTGGTCCAACGCCGAGGAAATGTGCATCAAGAACATGGAGTTGCTGTCCAACTTTCTGACCGCGCTGACCCAGGCCGCCATCGTGCCGCGCCGCGTGCTGCTGCAGACGGGCGCAAAGCAGTACGGCGTCCACCTGGGCCCGGCAAAGGTTCCCGCCGAGGAGACAGACCCCCGCGTCTTGCTCGAGCCAAACTTTTACTACCCCCAAGAGGACTACCTATTCAGGTGGTGTGCCGCTGCTGGCGTGGGCTGGAATGTCGTCAGGCCTAGCTTCATCCTCGGTGCTGTCCAGGACGCCGCTATGAACTTGATCTTCCCGCTGGCCGTGTACGCTGCTGTGGCGAAAAAGATGGGCCGCAAGATTGAATTTCCTGGTGATATGGAGGCCTGGGAGACGCTGCAAGATCAGAGCAGCGCCATGATCAATGGGTACTTGGAGGAGTGGGCCGTCTTGACTGAAGATGCAAAAGATCAGGCATTTAATGCGACAGATGGGAGCCACTTTACCTGGAGTCAGTTTTGGCCAAGATTGGCAAAGGTGTTTGGTGTTGAATGGGAGGGACCAGTGTTGGATCCAAAGCAGTACAAGGTCATCAAGATACCCGGGGAAGAGACACCGAGAGGGTGCGTTTTTCATGGTTGATAGGCATGTGAAGCATCCAAGCTGATCAGAAACTAGCTACGGCCCGCAGACCGACATTCGCAGCCGATTTTCTATTGTCGAATGGGCCAAGCGACCAGATGTCCAAAAGGCATGGGAGGAGCTGGCGAGAGAGCACGACCTCCTGAACAAAGAGCTCACGGATGCAGACCGTGTCTTTGGTTTCTTACAAGGTGCTTTGGAAAATGCAGTGCGCGTCAATCTGAGGTGAGGACCCACGTTGTGATGTCGTCGCCCTGGGATTCGGCACTGACCAGACCCTCTACCAGCATGGAAAAAGCCCGCCGTTTCGGCTTCTTTGGCACTGTCAGCTCCTCTGACTGCATGCTTGAAGTCATTCAAGACTTTGTCAATCTGAAAATGATCCCTTCTGTCCAGGCGCTCGATTTTGCAGTCAAGTCTGCGTATAGTCTCTTATAAACAGACACTATAACAATTTAACTTGTACCTCCTTTGTCATAGTCTGCGTAAGGGTCGGACAATTTTGCTCTTTTGCGGCTCTTTCCAGTACATCTACTGATTCATGGGTCATTGCATATTGGGGCGTCCAAAAATGCTGAAGTGCGGGATCTGAGTTTATCAGACCTGGAGAAGTCGGATGAGGATGACGAGCGGAGATTCCTGAGCAATTGCAGAAGCGGTCGGCAAATTCTACTGATTAACTTTTGATACAAAGTCACAATGAGTTTATGGAAGTTGAATATTTGTCGTCTCACCGATACGGGAGATAGCAGAGAGCACAGGTGGAGAGAATTGGGAGAAAAGAGAAGGGATCAAGGAAGATATCGCTCGTCGCTAGCGAGTCAGGGATGATTTTGGGTGCTTTTAACAGCTCTATATACCTCAGAAACTACGAATTATTATTCTTACTCGTATATTAAGCAGATCCCTCGAATCACATTGTAGCTATTTGTTCTCCCGACATTCCCCCATTTCAACGTCTTCTCCTGGCAGCTGATACCTCGTATATTAAGGGAGATGCCTCGTATCACATTGTACCTGTTTGCCCGCTTCCTTATTCTCTTTCTTTTTCTCACCCGCTCGTATGTTAGCTGTCTAATTTCCTTTTGCTCTCCGGGTCCACCCGACAGATCAAAGAGTGTTATTCTCGCCCTCCCCGATCAGCCGGTCAACATCCGCTCAAAAGGTCCCAGCGTCTGCTTTGCTTTTTTCCTACGCCTCGCGATCTCCCCCCTGTCTTCGTGGTCGCTCGGCTTCTTCCCCGCAATGCGATTCCAAGGCTGTCCATTTGCAACCAGCGAGTATGAAAATCAAGACCAGGGCCAATGAATTCCGTTCGAGGTTGCTGCACCTCATTCTCTATCATCTTCGTGTCATCCCTCAGCGTCCCTCACCGTCAATTTCAATAGCATTCTTAACCCGTACGGCTATCCTGTCAAGCACTCTGAAAGACCCTGGAACGGATCAAGAACGAACACAACTTCGGTGTCTTTCCATCGATCAAGTCGCGCTCCCCGTGCATCGACGTTGCGAAGCGCCACCCTAAAGTTTCTTCGGATCGTTGCAAGTCCTTTGAACCACCTCACGTGTTCTGGTGGTTTTTACCACCACCTGTGTGCCATGATGCTTTATACTTATGGTTGGTTTTCATCTTTTCGTTGGTCAGCACATCAACTACTCTAACTTTAAATCCAAGTGCGGCTCCCGCGAGCCTGTATTCACCACCCTCGAACTCGAAATGTGAGCAGGAGCACGCTAAAGGTGTGTTATTGTGCGTGTTGTTTTCCATTGCATTAATTTTAAAGAGCTTTCCTTTGGCTAAGAGAACTTTGACGCGTCCCTGACACGGACTGAGCCCCGCTGCGTATTACGCGCCGTGCACAGACATTTGATTCGATTTTTCAATAGTCCCCTGCTGGTACATTTCCCGCTGGCTTTTTGCATGAGCTTGCTGACAATGCCGCGCTGTTTTCGCAATCCTGCAAGCAACGCACGCATTATTTGGGGAGTTCCGTCCCATTTTCACATATGTTCAACGAAACTAATGCTGCCTTCATGCTTCGGCGTCACCGCCGCCAACGCTTCACATGACGTGTCGCGTCCCCGCAAGTCTATATGATATATTGACCTCCCGTGACCGGTACATCAGCTTCACAAGGTCCCCGAGCCCCAACACAATGTATCGCCTCCCGCAGTCGGCGCTCAATTTTTCCTCCCACTTTGCTGGGCTGCGAGTGAGTGTCAAGTTCCATTTTCCGGCAAAAATTACAGCTTTACCTTGAAGCCGCAGAAATCTCTCTCGCTTCGCACCGCCATTACGCCCGATTTCAACTAAGCCTTTCAAAATGCATACTTTTTCAGCGCATAGTTGAATTTTTCTTTTACTGTGCCATGCCAGTCAACCTAGTAGGGCGTTACGGCAATTCAAGTTCTTAGAATAGAAGCGCTGAACCGCATTCACTTTAGTCCCATCCTCAGAGCTGATGGACTGCCCGTGCCGCGCATTCGACTGCTTTGGTGGGATTTAGAAAGTCGATGGACGGATAGAGAGCCTTTTCACAGTGCGTGAGCTTCCCCGCGCATTTTTTTTACCTTCGTGACTTCGATTTGGCACACAGCGTACACGTCTGGTGAGACAAACTTCATTTTCGGTCTATCCACAGAGACATTGCAGTTATATTCCCGTATTACCTTTAGTATCTCCTTAAACCTCATGTCGGCCTGAATTTATATCTTTGTGCATTCTTGAACTCACGAACAAGCCACATTAGAACATATGCCGGAGCGAAGCGAAGGCAAGTCTTGTACTTATTTTCAAATTCCTTTACCCGGGACCACAATCCACAGCACCAGCATCGCAGCCACCTTTGCAACCACCCTTGTGCCGAAAAGAGGTGAGAATTCAACCTGAAGAGGGCTGAAATACACCTGCACAGGCTCCAGGCTCTTGATCCCCGTCTTTGAGGCGATAGCCCCGGTGACAACGGGACAATGGCAGCCCCTCATGTTACAATCCCTGCAATCCAACATATCGATCCAGTGAGAAGCCATCGTGGAAATACGCGTCCCGCGTGGTTCATCACGATCGGATACATTGGGCCCAAGAGAACGACAAAGGACACAGATACCGCGCCGCGATCAGGGACGGCACGAGCCATACTTGGGGGGAGGCCGATGCTGCGCACCGCATAAATCGTACTTAAAGCCTTTTTTTTTGACCAAAACAAAACAATAACATTGTTCAAGGCCAATAGGCCATGAACTTGTGGCTGTGCACAAGCTTTGTACGAAGGACGGATCAGTCCTTGCTGGAATGCTGAAACCGTCGTTCCAGCTGGAGATTGGGGAAAGCCTCCGAAGGTACGTATTCAACACGTCTGTTGATTTTGGTCCGTATGTTGATTGTCTTACCCGCTTACAGCCTGCAATGCAGAGTCTCGCATGTGGAAGAACGGCGGGTCCGAAACTCCCTTCGGCCCTGGTGTACGATATTGGACACGTGTACCGGTCATTCTTTCGTGATCATAGGGTGCATATGGGATATCCAGATACTCAAAAATCGAATCGAGGTTTGTATACCTCATGTCCCAAAACCTGGGTTTTGCCTATAGCTGATGACCGATGCTGACAGGGTTTGCCAGCGCTGATAAGCAGCTCAATTGAAGAGGTCATCGGTCATAAGCAAGGATATTCAAAGTGGGTGGGACATAAGCAAGTATCATCGTGTGTAGGTTTTGCAATCCTGTATTTGACAAAGAACAACCTGTTCAGAGGCTAATCAATGTCATTTAATCGTAGGAACATGTCGTCCACGGTACCTAGCGGAAAATGGAGATCATTGCGGGTTATACCCGATGCGCGCGCCAAAAGAGCACCCCGAGCCACGTGTTCAAGCGGCAAGAATTGCGGGTGTGTACTCTCCTCGACAACTCGACATCCCTTCCACGCCGTCTTGGGCTTCCAACTACGGTGCTCTTTGAACACCCGAACGTACGCGAGGTCAAGGACGTCTTTGTTTGGTGTCGTAACGCGGAGAAGGGAAATCAGGCGGGCGAGCGAATGTGGGTTGTTTTCCGTGTGGAACAGAAGACAGTCATATCGCGGTTCGCCGTGGAACAAGGGACTGCAGTGGAGGATGTCATGTTGTGGCAACCAGTCCGCCTTGTTCTGGAAATGAAGATAGACGCCGCGGAAGGATTGAACCTTGGACGACTGAGCCGCGGGACCAAAAGAATAGAGCCACGTTACGAGTACTTTATGTACTCGTTCTTTTCATCAATCGGAACCAGGTTTTTGAGTTGGTGATACGTTTATCAGTGCGTCCTGAGGATGTAATGAAATAGCGGCTGTGTTCATTACATTTTTGAAGTCTTTTTAAGAGCCTAATCTAATAGATTTAGTGATTATATAATCCACCAAGATGATGCTCGCTCGAATCCGGCTAGTCTATTTATATTTTGTTCACTTTGTTTCTTAACCTCCACCGGGTCACACCTTCTAGTACTCATAAATATTGTACACATACCAATCCATTTAGTATTGCTTTGTGTAGCTCTGTGTTGAGCATCGTGCCCTATTTGTAGGGTGAGTATTGCATATTTTGATGTCCCGTATTGAATCTAGGTCCTGGAAGCGAGAGATCTGGAAGATGGGCAAGCAGCTATTTATGCGCTTCAACTCCTTGACTTTCTTTTCGTCGCTCGCCTTTTTCTTGACATGATGAGTGGAAACCTTGGTTTTATCGGATTCGGCCTGGACTATCTTTCGCTTCTTCTCCCGGCCTTCAGCCCCCATCGTGCGGGCAGCTTGCATCAAGAACGTCTTGGCGTCGGGTGTGCCGAGTTCCGCGGTGATAAAATCACTCGTGTCATTGCGCTTGTACTGGGACTTGGCGTTGAGGAATTCTAGGGTCGCGTTGGGTGCACGACACTTTGCAACGCGTGCAACGGAGCCCAGCCACCCTTTGTTGGTGTCGTTGGTAGGCAGGCATGGCTGCCTTCGCTTTTTGCGCGGAGGTCAATGTCTGACCGAGAACATTGGTTGAGAAGCGCTCCCAAAACTACAACTGCACCCTCCAGAAAAGCGACAAGTGCTGCACGCACTTCGTTCCTCGGTAGCTTCGGGAGAAGTGCATGAGCCGCGGTACATAGCTTCGGGGCGATCCACAGTGCACCATCCATCGTCGCGGTCTTGTAAGACAAATTTGGGCCGCAGATGATGTCGGGATCAGCAATAACGCGTCGACGGTGTGCGATGACGGCTTTGAGGACCGGTCCCATGTCCCACAGGTTGACACATCCACCGTTGTTGGAGCGGGACGACACGCATGACGGGATGGCTGAAGTTTTTGGCCGTACCAGAGCAATACAACGAGTTCGACAATGGTGGGCACGTCGTTGAGACTGTCCCAAATATTCTTCTCCATGTGGTGTAGGCAAGAGACAGATTCCGGTCGCGCATAAAACTCCAGGAGCTGGCGATAAACATTGAGGTTGACAATGATTTCTGCGGCACCGTCAGAATAACACCCATACCGGGTATTACTTGTATCGGGGAATTTAATGCCATAGCCGACATGTTCGTGGGCGTTGAAGAATATGCCGTGACTGTCCTGTTAACCGCGTTTGTTGTTCCTTGTTGTTCAGAAACATCCCCATGAGCTCCGTGAGCTTCACTCCACCCCGAACCGACACTTTCTCCGTGCGCGCCCGCTGCTTCTGAACCCGATTTAACAGCGGCATCGTTATCCTTGTTCATGAGCAGGAGGGGCTGCTGGAAGCCATTCTTGAGCCACGATGCTGCCATACTCTCAACGCCACCTGGGACATAAATTAATCTGGCTCCCTGCACGATGAGAAAACAAACCTTTGTGCGCGTTTGAGATCTTTGTGCACGCAACATCCACCGCCCAAGGAAAAATCTACTTCATCCTTCTCTTGCCTGAGACAAACGCATCAAACTGCTCCTGACCGTAGCTCTGGCACAGCTCGCATGTAGGGAGGAGCTACGGGCCCCGCGTTCATGTGCGGGAAAAGCATCCCACGCTGCCATTGCAACCGGCAGCCGCGATCTTCCCCGTGTGTCAACTGGTAGATTGCCCTCCAAAGCCTCGCGTTAGTCAAACGCAGGAGGGCTCCCTCACCCCGAACCTCGCGCTCCATCCGCTGTTTAACGGCAAAAAATAATGCGTATAGTTTCTTCTGGTCGTTGGCGGGTCAGTCATCCCGGTGACCTTGATGTAAAAAGTGCGCGGGTCCTGGGGGTCACTCTTGCCAAGGGGGCTGGTGTTATATACCTTGTTCATCTCGTCGACAATAGCCTGCCATCTCTCCATCTGCTCTCACTCGTGTGATTTGGAGCTTGCATAAGGCCGAGGGCAAACAGTTTTTGATCCACTGCGATGAAGCGGGACTCGTAGTTGAGGTTGAGATGGGAGGTTCCGACTAACGGTAAGATCTAGGTGTTGTTCTTAGATGATAAATTAATTGGATGCGGTCGAACGTACGATCAACATTTTTTATTTTATCAACAATCTGGAGAGGTTGCAGCAATGCCACCCTCGAGGACGATGCGGGCCGGCACTACGCGTGCTAATCATATCCTTGATTTGAAATGTTGAAGCCTTTTGCGACAGCGTGGATTATTTTTGGACATGCCCTCGAGAGGTGCTCCAGTCGCGACGAGATCACGGACACAAGCACGCATCTCCGTCGAAATAACTCCGCGCTGCTTCAGTGATTGAGATGTGAGCTTTGCCGCGCCAGTTTCTATTCGCCCTGGATGTGAGAAACGCGTTTTGACAGCGCTTTCCTTCCGCCGGGTCGGCTCTGCATTCCTGGCATACAGTTCCATCTCGTTCTTCTTCCGTTGTATTAATTCCGCCGACAGATGATCAAGCTGCCGTCGTAGTGATGTGACAAACTGAGAGGACGTCTTCCGAATGCCACGCAATTCTTCTTGGAGATCGTGAATGCGCTTTTCTATCTCCGCTTTGCGGTCCGCGGCTCGAGAGACCTTGCGCGTGAGATTTCGATATTTCTTCTCGTAATTGTCGCTGCGGAGCTGCAACGCGAGAAGAATGTCGGCAGAGGGGATAAATGGACTGGAAGATTGCGTGTAGGGGCTCGTAGCAATGTGCGATGACAGTGGAGACGTGGGGATGTTCTCCTTGCCAGTACTGGAGGTACGCGACGTGACCCCGGAAAAGCGTGTTTTTGATCAAAACAGTCAGTTGTGCCGAGGACCTGGCCTTTGTACGTCGCCATTGTTTCCCCTCCTTCCCGGTGCACACAGGCGGCATACGGGCTGGAGGGCACAGAAGATGGGTGGTATGGACGCGTCTGATGGCGTTTGATGACATGCCGTAAATACTGATCGTGTTGTTTTGGCGGGCAATCCTTTGGTCTGTCATAACATATTCAGTATTGCAGCTTTCGAGTAAATAAAAATGCATAACACTCAGAATATGAATCTACATGGAGTGTTCCGAGCAGATTTGTTAGCTTTCCTTCAAAAACTTGTGCTATTAATTCCTCCGAAATTCGGGGCAAATCATGTCGGGCCAAAACAAAAATTCTGTTCGGGACACTCTGGGTAAAAGCATAACTATGATGATCTTACACCAACACCCTGGCAGAAATGCCACTGCTTGGCTCGGTATGAGGGACCAAGCAAATCTGCCATCATTTATGTGATGATAGCGTTATGTAATTGCCATCACGACCCGCGCCATTGCCAGTCCCCAAGCTTAAAAACCAACAACAGGCATAAACTATGAGCCCTTATTCTGGCTCATGTTCAACGTTTGACCGGCGATCAAGCTGAACATCAAATCTTCGGTATTATCCGAAGTCTTGCGTGCGCAGGACAAGCACAGCCCAACGTATACGTCCGATCAGGGTAAGAGCAGCCACATACATGTGAATGCAACAATTGAATGTAATGCAGATAGATGAAATGGGCATATAATGTATGTGGGCCTGAGCAAGGCAGACTGACTCTGACGAGGGTAAAGCTTACATTGTTTACATTCGTGAGGAGAGGGGGCTGACTGTCATTATAACCAGCGAGGTACGAGCTAGAACGGTTATAGTTGCTGTCTTGGAGAGACTAGACTGT